>CM074722.1:471396907-471546907 GCA_037306005.1 Rhinophrynus dorsalis
CCTCATCCTCTTCCTCCTCTTCTGCCCACCCACGCTGAAGAGATGGAACTAAAGTTCCATGGCTACCCTCTGTAGCGGAGGCAACCGTGTCTTCCTCCTCCTCCTCCTCCTCCTCCTCCTCCTCCGCCTCCTCCAATTGTCGCTGAGAAGACGAAGTGAGGGTGCTCTGGCTATCACCTTGTGTAAGCTCTTCCTCCCCCATTTCCACCTCTTCCACATGCAAAGCGTCGGTTTTAATTGTGAGCAGCGAGCGTTTCAGTAGACACAGAAGTGGGATGGTTACACTGATAATAGCGTTATCGCCGCTCACCATCTGTGTCGATTCCTCAAAATTGCGTAAAACCTCACAGAGGTCTGACATCCATTCCCACTCCTCACTTCTGATTACAGGAAGTTGAACGGAGAGGCGACGACCGTGTAACAGCTGGTACTCCACTACTGCCCTCTGCTGCTCACAAAGCCGGGCCAACATGTGGAAGGTGGAGTTCCAGCGCGTGCTCACGTCACACAGCAGCCGGTGAGCTGGCAATTGTAAGCGCTGCTGCAGCTTCAACAGGCCGGCTGAAGCTGTTGATGACTTACGGAAATGTGCACACACGCGGCGCACCTTGGTCAAGAGATCATGCACATTGGGGTAGGTTTTTAGAAATCGCTGCACCACTAAATTAAATACATGCGCTAGACATGGTACGTGTGTGAGCTTGCCGAGCTCCAAAGCCGCCACCAAGTTACGCCCATTATCACACACAACCATGCCTGCTTGCAGGTTGAGTGGCGAGAGCCACTGCTCGGTCTGGTGACTAATCCCCTGCAACAGCTCTGAGGCCGTGTGCTGTTTGTCCCCAAGGCAGATCAGCTTCAGCACGGCCTGTTGACGCTTCCCCACTGCAGTGCTACACTGCTTCCAGCTACTGGCTGATGGGGGAGTGGCGCTGCGTGTAGAGAATTCGGAGGTGGAAACGGAGGAGGAGGAGCCAATAACGTAGGTGCTGGTGGAAACCCTGATGGAGGTAGGGCCCGCAATCCTCGGCGTGGGTAGCACCCGTGCCATCCCAGGGTCCGAGTCGCTCCCAGCCTCCACGACATTCACCCAGTGTGCCGTCAGGGAAATGTAGCGTCCCTGGCCACAAGCACTTGTCCATGTGTCAGTCGTTAAGTGGACCTTCCCAGTAACTGCGTTGGTCAGGGCACGGGTGATGTTACGGGACACATGGTGGTGTAATGCGGGGATGGCACACCGGGAAAAGTAGTGGCGGCTGGGGACCGCGTACCGAGGGACAGCTGCTGCCATCAGGCTGCGGAAGGACTCAGTGTCCACAAGCCTAAATGGCAGCATTTCGATGGCCAGTAATTTTGAAAGGTGTGAGGTTAGTGCTATGGCCTGTGGGTGGGTGGCTGGGTACTTTCTCTTGCGCTCAAATGCCTGGGGTAACGACATTTGGACGCTGTGCTGGGACAGGGAAGTGGATGTGGTCGCTGATGGTGCTTCAGATGGTACAGGTGCAGGGCGGGAGGTATGCGGGCCTGCGCCTTCGACAGGCGATTGGCCGGCACCGAAAACAGGGGAAGAGGAGGCAGTGGTGTGGCCTGCAGACACAGATGGGCGATCCAGGCGTTCCTCCCACTTACTACGGTGCTTGGATGCCATGTGTCGGATCATGCTGGTGGTGGTGAGGTTTCTAGTGTTCATGCCTCGGCTCATTCTGGTGTGGCACAGGTTGCAAACTACAATTCTTTTGTCGTCCGCACTTTCCTTAAAAAAACGCCATACCGCGGAACACCTACCCTTTGGCAAGGTAGATTTACGCAAGGGGGTGCTCCGTGGAACATTTGCGGGCCGGTTTGGTGCGGTCCGCCTTCTTTCTGTAGCCACACCACTGCCTCTTCCAGCCTGTTGCGGTGCTGCAGATGGCTCACCCTCAGGACTGCTGACATCGCTCGGCTCTACACCTTCCCAGGTGGGGTCAGTCACCTCATCGTCCACCAAGTCCTCCTCCACTTCCTCACTCTGATCATCCTCCTCAAGTCTTGATCCCACCACATACTCAGTCATTGACAACTGTATAACATTCTCCTCAACAAGGTCTTGAGACGGAAATAGTGGTTGATTTAATGGCAACTGTGTCTCATCATCATCATCATCATCCACTACTTCCTTTGACCTTAAATGCCGTTCACATCTGTCATCTTCTTGTGATTGGGTAGCCTCTAGAGGTTGTGAATCAGGGCACAAGATGTCATGTTCCTCTGCAAGCGTGCTTGGAGAGAGGGTCAAATGAAGGATTGGTGATGAGACGAGCTCCTCACTATATCCCAGTATGGGATCACTTCTTTGACCAGACCGTGTATGGTGGGAGGAAGGATGATCAGAGTGAGGATTATTTTGACCAGACTCTTGGCTACTGAGAGTGGACTTGGTGGAAGACAGGGTGGTGCTTAACCGACTGGAAGCAGTATCAGCTGTCATCCAACCGACCACCTGTTCGCAGTGGTCGGACCTCGAGAGTGATGTCCTGCGACGCCCTGTAAAATTACACATGAAGCTAGGTATGGTGGATGTCTTTCTTTCTTGTGCTCTGGCACCAGGCACAGTTTCTCCGCGTCCTGACCTGCGCCCTGAACTTTCAGGATCACGTCCACTTCCCCGTCCCTTTTTACCCGCCTTCTTCATCTTACACAGAATATGTGACTTTAATATTTGAGTTTGAAAACTTAACAGTATTTCTTCCTATTCTGCAACTCTGCAGAGTACACAGAATAGGCTGCTAAACTGCGGTGATACACACTGAATGGAATAAGTGACTTTAATATTTGAGTTTGAAAACTTAACAGTATTTCTTCCTATTCTGCAACTCTGCAGAGTACACAGAATAGGCTGCTAAACTGCGGTGACACACACTGAATGGAATAAGTGACTTTAATATTTGAGTTTGAAAACTTAACAGTATTTCTTCCTATTCTGCAACTGTGCAGAGTACACAGAATAGGCTGCTAAACTGCGGTGACACACACTGAATGGAATAAGTGACTTTAATATTTGAGTTTGAAAACTTAACAGTATTTCTTCCTATTCTGCAACTGTGCAGAGTACACAGAATAGGCTGCTAAACTGCGGTGACACACACTGAATGGAATAAGTGACTTTAATATTTGAGTTTGAAAACTTAACAGTATTTCTTCCTATTCTGCAACTGTGCAGAGTACACAGAATAGGCTGCTAAACTGCGGTGACACACACTGAATGGAATAAGTGACTTTAATATTTGAGTTTGAAAACTTAACAGTATTTCTTCCTATTCTGCAACTGTGCAGAGTACACAGAATAGGCTGCTAAACTGCGGTGACACACACTGAATGGAATAAGTGACTTTAATATTTGAGTTTGAAAACTTAACAGTATTTCTTACTATTCTGCAACTGTGCAGAGTACACAGAATAGGCTGCTAAACGGCGGTGAAACACACTGAATGGAATATGTGACTTTAATATTTGAGTTTGAAAACTTAACAGTATTTCTTACTATTCTGCAACTGTGCAGAGTACACAGAATAGGCTGCTAAACGGCGGTGAAACACACTGAATGGAATATGTGACTTTAATATTTGAGTTTGAAAACTTAACAGTATTTCTTCCTATTCTGCAACTGTGCAGAGTACACAGAATAGGCTGCTAAACTGCGGTGACACACACTGAATGGAATAAGTGACTTTAATATTTGAGTTTGAAAACTTAACAGTATTTCTTACTATTCTGCAACTGTGCAGAGTACACAGAATAGGCTGCTAAACGGCGGTGATACACACTGAATGGAATAAGTGACTTTAATATTTGAGTTTGAAAACTTAACAGTATTTCTTCCTATTCTGCAACTCTGCAGAGTACACAGAATAGGCTGCTAAACTGCGGTGACACACACTGAATGGAATAAGTGACTTTAATATTTGAGTTTGAAAACTTAACAGTATTTCTTCCTATTCTGCAACTGTGCAGAGTACACAGAATAGGCTGCTAAACTGCGGTGACACACACTGAATGGAATAAGTGACTTTAATATTTGAGTTTGAAAACTTAACAGTATTTCTTCCTATTCTGCAACTGTGCAGAGTACACAGAATAGGCTGCTAAACGGCGGTGATACACACTGAATGGAATATGTGACTTTGATATTTGAGTTTGAAAACTTAACACTATTTCTTACTATTCTGCAACTCTGCAGAGTACACAGAATAGGCTGCTAAACGGCGGTGAAACACACTGAATGGAATATGTGACTTTAATATTTGAGTTTGAAAACTTAACAGTATTTCTTACTATTCTGCAACTGTGCAGAGTACACAGAATAGGCTGCTAAACTGCGGTGACACACACTGAATATAATATGTGACTTTGATATTTTAGTTTGAAAACTTAACAGTATTTCTTCCTATTCTGCAACTGTGCAGAGTACACAGAATAGGCTGCTAAACTGCGGTGAAACACACTGAATGGAATATGTGACTTTAATATTTGAGTTTGAAAACTTAACAGTATTTCTTACTATTCTGCAACTGTGCAGAGTACACAGAATAGGCTGCTAAACGGCGGTGAAACACACTGAATGGAATATGTGACTTTAATATTTGAGTTTGAAAACTTAACAGTATTTCTTACTATTCTGCAACTGTGCAGAGTACACAGAATAGGCTGCTAAACGGCGGTGAAACACACTGAATGGAATATGTGACTTTAATATTTGAGTTTGAAAACTTAACAGTATTTCTTACTATTCTGCAACTGTGCAGAGTACACAGAATAGGCTGCTAAACGGCGGTGAAACACACTGAATGGAATATGTGACTTTAATATTTGAGTTTGAAAACTTAACACTATTTCTTACTATTCTGCAACTCTGCAGAGTACACAGAATAGGCTGCTAAACGGCGGTGATACACACTGAATGGAATATGTGACTTTGATATTTGAGTTAGAAAACTTAACACTATTTCTTACTATTCTGCAACTCTGCAGAGTACACAGAATAGGCTGCTAAACGGCGGTGAAACACACTGAATGGAATATGTGACTTTAATATTTGAGTTTGAAAACTTAACAGTATTTCTTACTATTCTGCAACTGTGCAGAGTACACAGAATAGGCTGCTAAACGGCGGTGAAACACACTGAATGGAATATGTGACTTTAATATTTGAGTTTGAAAACTTAACAGTATTTCTTACTATTCTGCAACTGTGCAGAGTACACAGAATAGGCTGCTAAACGGCGGTGAAACACACTGAATGGAATATGTGACTTTAATATTTGAGTTTGAAAACTTAACAGTATTTCTTACTATTCTGCAACTCTGCAGAGTACACAGAATAGGCTGCTAAACGGCGGTGAAACACACTGAATGGAATATGTGACTTTAATATTTGAGTTTGAAAACTTAACAGTATTTCTTCCTATTCTGCAACTCTGCACAGTACACAGAATGTGCTGCTAAACTGCGGTGAAGCACACTGAATGGAATATGTGACTTTGATATTTTAGTTTGAAGACTTAACAGTATTTCTTCCTATTCTGCAACTCTGCACAGTACACAGAATGTGCTGCTAAACTGCGGCGACGCACACTGAATGGAATATGTGACTTTGATATTTTAGTTTGAAGACTTAACAGAATGTGCTCTAATCTGCAACTTTGCACACTAAACAGAATGTGCTCTAATCTGCAACTTTGCACACTAAACAGAATGTGCTCTAATCTGCAACTTTGCACACTAAACAGAATGTGCTCTAATCTGCAACTGTGCACACTAAACAGAATGTGCTCTAATCTGCAACTTTTCACACTAAACAGAATATTTTTTTTTTTGTTTTTTTTGTTTTTTTCCCCCCACACAAAATAACCTGCTGCCCCCACACACAGTAGTCCTAAAAAGGACTTTTGGTTCTTTTTTTTCACAATTTTTGTTTTTTTCCTCCCTACACTGCCTTTCCCTTCCTATCCTCAGCTCTCCCTGGCTCAGACTGAGCCGAACTCGATGGTCAGGTGCTATACAGCACCCGACCACGGGTTCTGGCCAGCCAATCAGTGTAATGCCAGCAGCCAACATGGCTGCTGGCATTACACCGATGTCAGAGCCTCCCTGCACGTTTATTGGCTGCGCAGCAGCCGCAAAACGTGCGGGGAGGAGACCCGAACATGGCGGGCGAGCACATGCGGTACTCGTACGAGTACCGCCATGTGCCGAGCAGAGCGATGCTCGAGCCGATCCGAGCATCGGCCGAGCATGCTCGCTCAACACTACTGTTGACTATACCACAACATAACTTGTTTCTATTGCGGACAATGCATAATTTTTGGTGGTCAACTAAAATATTTCTATATACATAAATAGCAATAGCATCACTTGGTGTCCAGACTACAAAATGTAATTTTATTAAAAAAAAAACAAAATTAGATTTCACTGTTGAATATTTTCTGCTGAGTAAAACAAGGATATTCATCAAACAGGCATTTTTGTGAGCTAGTCATTGAAATTATTCCTGCAGCTAATATATTTAAGGGGGAACACTGGTTATTTTTCTTTCAGGTGGTTTAGGATAAGCCCTGGACAATAAGTATTCTCTTTTAACCCTTTGAGTGCCAGAGAGATACGCATCTCTTTTCAGAGCAATGCTTTGCTTACCCCTTGCCACTCAAATGGTTAAGTTTATGAATGCCAGAGGGGGTATCCAACGCTTTACAAGTAATGCTTTAGATACTTCTCTGGCACTCAAAGGGTCAAGTTCATCAAATATTGTACTAAAAGCTATTTCAAATCATCAGATCTAAATGGAAACTCAGTTAAGACCTTTCAACTTGTTCTGTTAAACGTCACATAAACCTGCACATTTTTATGAATGAAGGTGCAGTGTTTGAGACATGCACACATGAAAATGGTCAGTGTCAGATTTCACAGTTTTACTTGTCATTTGGTTTAAGAGGAAAGAAGAGAGGATTGTGACATTTAAAGGGATAGTAATACTTGCAAATTACTAATCCCCATATTGTAGCTTTGTTAAAAAGAAACTTATTGCCCCCAGTGTCATCTCTCAAACCCTTATGGTTTGAGAGATGATTGCGCTCAAAGTTTCCCCCTCCCTCCCCCTTCCCTGACTGAACGCTGAACGCTGACTGCAGTGGAAGTTGTCATACGACAGTCTTATGGGCATCAGGCGGCTCTGCAGCTGAGCTTAGATCATGTTTATAAAAAAGAATTATTTCACTGAAACGGTCTTCTACGTGTGCTTGCAAACCAAGAAGACCGTTTTAGTGAAAGATTTCTTATTTATAAACGCAATCTCGGCAATGCTGCAGAGCCGCCTGATGAAAGTAATACCGGATATCCCTGCAGTCAGCGTTGCAAGTATTACTATCCCTTTAAGAGAGTTATTTTTAGCCCTTTGAGTGCCAGAGGTGTGTAATGCATGCTGAAGCACCCATCTATGGCATTTAAAGTGTTAAAGTGGGCCTGCCACTTCATTAGCTTGTTTTAATGAATTAAAATCTACCAATATGTTGTGCATGCAACTTTTCTGTAAAATAAACTTTTTTTTGAGAAATTAACCTTTATGTTTTGGTGGTACAGTTTAGCAATTTATGCTGGCTCTGTGCACAGTATACTAATTAATTAGGTACAAGGCAAACATATCTCTTAGTGTGCTGTTAGAATCCTCCGCAGTGTTTGGGCTATACCCAGATTCATTCATAGCACTAAGGAACCAATGTACTTAGCAGAGGCACATTTACATCTATGCTAGGGGCCCTTAGCTCCCCCATGGCCACAGATTACTCCTCACATGACCTCACCCCCAAGTCCCATCCACTGTTTCCTGGTGATTTCTGTAGTCTAAGGGGTTAAATAATACAGCCTATAAAGGGGTATTTAAACAGGTGCAGGGACACTGAGATTGCTTTGGCCACACCCAGAATTCATGATGTGGGTGTGGCCAGCACAGTTGAGGCGCCTCTCAATATTTTGGAGGGCTAGGCAGTTGCTTACACTGCCTTTTGGGAAATCCGGCCCTTGTACTTAGAGGAACTGGAGGGTTGAAGTCATCTCCACTTTATTACCTCTATATCACACCTTAGTACATCCCCCCAACAAAATATGCACTAAGGCATTTATTATCAGCATCAGTCCTCAGGATACACCAACAGGTCAGATTTTAAGGTTATTCCTAATTTAGCACAGGTAGTTAAAAGGATAGTAATGTCTTAATAAGAAGTAATATTGTAGATAATGCAAAAAGAAATAGATCAGTGTAAGTCCTGTCTCTCAATTCTTTATGGTTTGAGAGATAAAATGTTTTAAATTTCCCCCCTCACTGATGTCAGCTCTAAAGCTGACAGCAGGAGATGCGTGTCGGCCGACTCGAAGCGGCTCTGCAATACCGCAACCTAAAAAGAATTACTTCGTTGGAATGGTCTACAAAGTGTGCCTGGTTTGCAAGCACACTTTGTACACCGTCCCAGTGAAGTAGTTCTTTTTGTATATCAGTATCTCGGCTCTGCTGAAGAGCCGCCTGACGGTCCCCGGACCAGGATCTCCTGCTGTCAGCTAGACACTGACGTCAGGGAAAGAGGAGGGAGAAGAGAACTTTAACCCCTTAATGACCTTTGAAGGTCATATCACAGCATGGGTTGCTTTGACTTAACAACCCATAACGTGCTATGACTGTCATGGAATTCCGGGCTCCCCCCGCAGCTGCACACCGTTCAGGGAGTCCGGAATCCGAATCGAAAAAAAAAATGCTCTGTGGACCTTTAGTGACCGCAACGTGCCTGCGCGGCCGGTCGTTAAGGGTTTAAAACATTACATCTCATAAAGGTTTGAAAGATAAGACTTGTGTCGATCTATTTCTTTTTGCATTATCTACAATATTACTTCTTATTCTTTTAATACATTACTAACCCTTTAAATCAAAATAACTGAGCCACTGATTATCCTCCTGTGAACAAGCAGGGTTGTATTGAAAACGTGAAGACTAATGTTGAGAATCAGTGCAGTAAGGCAAGGGTGCTCAAACCTGTCCTCAGGTCCCCCAATGGTGCAAGTTTTCAGCATCTCCTCACATGATCACAGGTGATCAAGAAGTGTAATCATTCTGAAGGATCTGCCTGAGTTAATGGCATTCACTTATGGACAGAGCTTCTGGACAGGCTTGAGCTTCCTGCACTGAGGTTTGATAAAGAGGTGATAATGAGGAGATCACTCCTACATTGGGATAAACTCTCCAGTCCCTGTGTTAGTCTACAGAGAGGCTATGCACTAACATATCTCAGGTTCATGACACCTCCTACATAAAATAACATAGGAATTGGATACTTTATCATGCTGGAGAAACCTAGAATCATAGAAACATAGAATTTGATAGCGGATAAGAACCATTCGGCCCATCTAGTCTGCCAATTTTTCCTACTGTAAAAACCACAAACCTTATTTGGTCCTTGGTCTTATCTTATGTTCAGAACTGTCTTATGCCTATCCCATGCATGCTTACATTCCTTCTCTGTACTAACCTTTACCACTTCTGCTTGCAGGCTATTCCACTTATCTAACACCCTATCAGTGAAGTAAAACTTTCTTACATTACATCTAACCCTCTGTCCCTCTAGTTTTAGACTATGGCCTCTTGTCCTAATATTTTACTCGTTTGAAATGTACCTCCCTCTTGCACTTTGTTGGATTCCTTCATGTATTTGAAGTTATATCCTCTTTATCACTGCTTTATCACACCTCAGTAACCCCCTGGAGAAACTGTGGTGCAAACCAACTGCACTATGGAGGAGACATGAAAATTACCAAAATTCTACCTGATTTAGGCCTCGATTTAAAGGTCCCAATAAAACAGCTGATAGGGAAAAATTGAATAAAGGCCCATTGGCAAAAAAAGTGCTACTGGAGCTATTCTATTGCCCTATCAGCTGAAAGCACAACAGACGTTAGGCCACAGAAAAATGTCCATTTTGTTAAGTTCCCAAAAAAGCCACTAAATAGAGGCAATAATGGGAACATCAATGGAAAATAGCTAACGATCGGTGCCTGACACACTGTCAAGCACCAATCATTAGCTTATCTGTGTTACAATTACCTGTCATCCGCAGTTCTTCTTCTTCTATCTGCCTTCATCTTTTTCTCTAATCTCCTTCTTCTCTCTTCTTTCTTCTTCCTCTCCATCTTCTTTCTTCTTCTGTTCCGTCTTCTGTTCATATACCTTATCTATGCGAAAAGTTTTCTGTGGGAAAAAAATGAATAATTAAAACTACGTGTCTCTTTTTTACTTCTCCACCACTGCTTGTGTCAGTGACAGCGGAGAAAATAAGATTGAGCAGATTCCCCCCTTAGTAACTGACGGACCGATGCCCATTCTACACTGAGAGAATTTCTGTTCAAAAAGACTCACAGCTATTGGTAGGGATGTGTGCTTATGCACCTCCCAGCCAATCAGCTTCTAGCAAGTTCCTCCAATCCCTCACTCGAAGTCGATTGGCTGATCTAGGCCTTAAATAGGAGTTTTAACACCTTGAATGTTAGATACGCCTTCAAACCATGGCAAACCAATGTTTTGGAGACCTTTCTAGTGTTCAAGGATTTATAAGGTCCATTTAACTCAATGGGGATTTTTAATTTATTTCCGAATAGTGTAGTTGGTTTATCCTATAATTACTAGTGTTGAGCGAGCATGCTCGGCCGATGCTCGGATCGGCTCGAGCATCGCTCTGCTCGGCACATGGCGGTACTCGTACGAGTACCGCATGTGCTCGCCCGCCATGTTCGGGTCTCCTCCCCGCACGTTTTGCGGCTGCTGCGCAGCCAATAAACGTGCAGGGAGGCTCTGACATCGGTGTAATGCCAGCAGCCATGTTGGCTGCTGGCATTACACTGATTGGCTGGCCAGAACCCGTGGTCAGGTGCTGTATAGCACCTGACCAGCGAGTTCGGCTCAGTCTGAGCCAGGGAGAGCTGAGGATAGGAAGGGAAAGGCAGTGTAGGGAGGAAAAAAACAAAAATTGTGAAAAAAAAAGAACCAAAAGTCCTTTTTAGGACTACTGTGTGTGGGGGCAGCAGGTTATTTGGTGTGGGGGGAAAAAAAAAAAAAAAAAAAAAAAAAAAATATATATATTCTGTTTAGTGTGCAAAGTTGCAGATTAGAGCACATTCTGTTTAGTGTGCACAGTTGCAGATTAGAGCACATTCTGTTTAGTGTGCAAAGTTGCAGATTAGAGCACATTCTGTTTAGTGTGCAAAGTTGCAGATTAGAGCACATTCTGTTTAGTGTGCAAAGTTGCAGATTAGAGCACATTCTGTTAAGTCTTCAAACTAAAATATCAAAGTCACGTATTCCATTCAGTGTGCGTCGCCGCAGTTTAGCAGCACATTCTGAGTACTGTGCAGAGTTGCAGAATAGGAAGAAATACTGTTAAGTCTTCAAACTAAAATATCAAAGTCACATATTCCATTCAGTGTCTTTCACCGCCGTTTAACAGCCTATTTTGTGTACTCTGCAGAGTTGCAGAATTATAAGAAATACTGTTAAGTTTTCAAACTCAAATATTAAAGTCACATATTCCATTCAGTGTCTTTCACCGCCGTTTAACAGCCTATTCTGTGTACTCTGTACAGTTGCAGAATTATAAGAAATACTGTTAAGTTTTCAAACTCAAATATTAAAGTCACATATTCCATTCAGTGTCTTTCACCGCCGTTTAACAGCCTATTCTGTGTACTCTGTACAGTTCCAGAATTATAAGAAATACTGTTAAGTTTTCAAACTCAAATATTAAAGTCACATATTCCATTCAGTGTGTTTCAACGCCGTTTAACAGCCTATTCTGTGTACTCTGCAGAGTTGCAGAATAGTAAGAAATACTGTTAAGTTTTCAAACTCAAATATTAAAGTCACATATTCCATTCAGTGTGTTTCACCGCCGTTTAGCAGCCTATTCTGTGTACTGTGCAGAGTTGCAGAATTATAAGAAATACTGTTAAGTTTTCAAACTCAAATATCAAAGTCACATATTCCATTCAGTGTGCTTCGCCGCAGTGTAGCAGCACATTCTGTGTACTGTGCAGAGTTGCAGAATAGGAAGAAATACTGTTAAGTCTTCAAACTAAAATATCAAAGTCACATATTCCATTCAGTGTCTTTCACCGCCGTTTAACAGCCTATTCTGTGTACTCTGCAGAGTTGCAGAATTATAAGAAATACTGTTAAGTTTTCAAACTCAAATATTAAAGTCACATATTCCATTCAGTGTCTTTCACCGCCGTTTAACAGCCTATTCTGTGTACTCTGTACAGTTGCAGAATTATAAGAAATACTGTTAAGTTTTCAAACTCAAATATTAAAGTCACATATTCCATTCAGTGTCTTTCACCGCCGTTTAACAGCCTATTCTGTGTACTCTGTACAGTTGCAGAATTATAAGAAATACTGTTAAGTTTTCAAACTCAAATATTAAAGTCACATATTCCATTCAGTGTCTTTCACCGCCGTTTAACAGCCTATTCTGTGTACTCTGTACAGTTGCAGAATTATAAGAAATACTGTTAAGTTTTCAAACTCAAATATTAAAGTCACATATTCCATTCAGTGTGTTTCAACGCCGTTTAACAGCCTATTCTGTGTACTCTGCAGAGTTGCAGAATAGTAAGAAATACTGTTAATTTTTCAAACTCAAATATCAAAGTCACATATTCCATTCAGTGTCTTTCACCGCCGTTTAACAGCCTATTCTGTGTACTCTGTACAGTTGCAGAATTATAAGAAATACTGTTAAGTTTTCAAACTCAAATATTAAAGTCACATATTCCATTCAGTGTGTTTCAACGCCGTTTAACAGCCTATTCTGTGTACTCTGCAGAGTTGCAGAATAGTAAGAAATACTGTTAATTTTTCAAACTCAAATATCAAAGTCACATATTCCATTCAGTGTCTTTCACCGCCGTTTAACAGCCTATTCTGTGTACTCTGCAGAGTTGCAGAATTATAAGAAATACTGTTAAGTTTTCAAACTCAAATATTAAAGTCACATATTCCATTCAGTGTGTTTCAACGCCGTTTAACAGCCTATTCTGTGTACTCTGCAGAGTTGCAGAATAGTAAGAAATACTGTTAATTTTTCAAACTCAAATATCAAAGTCACATATTCCATTCAGTGTCTTTCACCGCCGTTTAACAGCCTATTCTGTGTACTCTGTACAGTTGCAGAATTATAAGAAATACTGTTAAGTTTTCAAACTCAAATATTAAAGTCACATATTCCATTCAGTGTGTTTCAACGCCGTTTAACAGCCTATTCTGTGTACTCTGCAGAGTTGCAGAATAGTAAGAAATACTGTTAATTTTTCAAACTCAAATATCAAAGTCACATATTCCATTCAGTGTCTTTCACCGCCGTTTAACAGCCTATTCTGTGTACTCTGCAAAGTTGCAGAATTATAAGAAATACTGTTAAGTTTTCAAACTCAAATATTAAAGTCACATATTCCATTCAGTGTGTTTCAACGCCGTTTAACAGCCTATTCTGTGTACTCTGCAGAGTTGCAGAATAGTAAGAAATACTGTTAATTTTTCAAACTCAAATATTAAAGTCACTTATTCCATTCAGTGTGTGTCACCGCAGTTTAGCAGCCTATTCTGTGTACTCTGCAGAGTTGCAGAATAGTAAGAAATACTGTTAAGTTTTCAAACTCATATATATTAAAGTCATATATATCGTGTAAGATGAAGAAGGCGGGTAAAAAGGGACGGGGAAGTGGACGTGATCCTGAAAGTTCAGGGCGCGGGTCAGGACGCGGAGAAACTGTGCCTGGTGCCAGAGCACAAGAAAGAAAGACATCCACCATACCTAGCTTCATGTCTGATTTCACAGGGCGTCGCAGGACATCACTCTCGAGGTCCGACCAGTGCGAACAGGTGGTCGGTTGGATGACAGCTGATACTGCTTCCAGTCGGTTAAGCACCACCCTGTCTTCCACCAAGTCCACTCTCAGTAGCCAAGAGTCTGGTCAACATAATCCTCACTCTGATCATCCTTCCTCCCACCATACACGGTCTGGTCAAAGAAGTGATCCCACACTGGGATATAGTGATGAGCTCGTCTCATCACCAATCCTTCATTTGACCCTCTCTCCAAGCACGCTTGCAGAGGAACATGACATCTTGTGCCCTGATTCACAACCTCTAGAGGCTACCCAATCACAAGAAGATGACAGATGTGAACGGCATTTAAGGTCAAAGGAAGTAGTGGATGATGATGATGATGATGAGACACAGTTGCCATTAAATCAACCACTATTTCCTTCTCAAGACCTTGTTGAGGAGAATGTTATACAGTTGTCAATGACCGAGTATGTGGTGGGATCAAGACTTGAGGAGGATGATCAGAGTGAGGAAGTGGAGGAGGACTTGGTGGACGATGAGGTGACTGACCCCACCTGGGAAGGTGTAGAGCCGAGCGATGACAGCAGTCCTGAGGGTGAGCCATCTGCAGCACCGCAACAGGCTGGAAGAGGCAGTGGTGTGGCTACAGAAAGAAGGCGGACCGCACCAAACCGGCCCGCAAATGTTCCACGGAGCACCCCCTTGCGTAAATCTACCTTGCCAAGGGGTAGGTGTTCCGCGGTATGGCGTTTTTTTAAGGAAAGTGCGGACGACAAAAGATTTGTAGTTTGCAACCTGTGCCACACCAGAATGAGCCGAGGCATGAACACTAGAAACCTCACCACCACCAGCATGATCCGACACATGGCATCCAAGCACCGTAGTAAGTGGGAGGAACGCCTGGATCGCCCATCTGTGTCTGCAGGCCACACCACTGCCTCCTCTTCCCCTGTTTTCGGTGCCGGCCAATCGCCTGTCGAAGGCGCAGGCCCGCATACCTCCCGCCCTGCACCTGTAGCATCTGAAGCACCATCAGCGACCACATCCACTTCCCTGTCCCAGCACAGCGTCCAAATGTCGTTACCCCAGGCATTTGAGCGCAAGAGAAAATACCCAGCCACCCACCCACAGGCCATAGCACTAACCTCACACCTTTCAAAATTACTGGCCATCGAAATGCTGCCATTTAGGCTTGTGGACACTGAGTCCTTCCGCAGCCTGATGGCAGCAGCTGTCCCTCGGTACGCGGTCCCCAGCCGCCACTACTTTTCCCGGTGTGCCATCCCCGCATTACACCACCATGTGTCCCGTAACATCACCCGTGCCCTGACCAACACAGTTACTGGGAAGGTCCACTTAACGACTGACACATGGACAAGTGCTTGTGGCCAGGGACGCTACATTTCCCTGACGGCACACTGGGTGAATGTCGTGGAGGCTGGGAGCGACTCGGACCCTGGGATGGCACGGGTGCTACCCACGCCGAGGATTGCGGGCCCTACCTCCATCAGGGTTTCCACCAGCACCTACGTTATTGGCTCCTCCTCCTCCGTTTCCACCTCCGAATTCTCTACACACACCGCCACTCCCCCATCAGCCAGTAGCTGGAAGCAGTGTAGCACTGCAGTGGGGAAGCGTCAACAGGCCGTGCTGAAGCTGATCTGCCTTGGGGACAAACAGCACACGGCCTCAGAGCTGTTGCAGGGGATTAGTCACCAGACCGAGCAGTGGCTCTCGCCACTCAACCTGCAAGCAGGCATGGTTGTGTGTGATAATGGGCGTAACTTGGTGGCGGCTTTGGAGCTCGGCAAGCTCACACACGTACCATGCCTAGCGCATGTATTTAATTTAGTGGTGCAGCGATTTCTAAAAACCTACCCCAATGTGCATGATCTCTTGACCAAGGTGCGCCGCGTGTGTGCACATTTCCGTAAGTCATCTACAGCTTCGGCCGGCCTGTTGAAGCTGCAGCAGCGCTTACAATTGCCAGCTCACCGGCTGCTGTGTGACGTGAGCACGCGCTGGAACTCCACCTTCCACATGTTGGCCCGGCTTTGTGAGCAGCAGAGGGCAGTAGTGGAGTACCAGCTGTTACACGGTCGTCGCCTCTCCGTTCAACTTCCTGTAATCAGAAGTGAGGAGTGGGAATGGATGTCAGACCTCTGCGAGGTTTTACGCAATTTTGAGGAATCGACACAGATGGTGAGCGGCGATAACGCTATTATCAGTGTAACCATCCCACTTCTGTGTCTACTGAAACGCTCGCTGCTCACAATTAAAACCGACGCTTTGCATGTGGAAGAGGTGGAAATGGGGGAGGAAGAGCTTACACAAGGTGATAGCCAGAGCACCCTCACTTCGTCTTCTCAGCGACAATTGGAGGAGGCGGAGGAGGAGGAGGAGGAGGAGGAGGAGGAGGAAGACACGGTTGCCTCCGCTACAGAGGGTAGCCATGGAACTTTAGTTCCATCTCTTCAGCGTGGGTGGGCAGAAGAGGAGGAAGAGGATGAGGATATTGAGAGTCATCCTCCTGGTGAGGACAGCGAAATCTTGACTGTTGGTACTCTGGCACACATGGCTGACTTTATGTTAGGCTGCCTTTCCCGTGACCCACGCGTTGTACGCATTTTAGACAACACGGATTACTGGGTGTTCACCCTTCTGGACCCCCGCTACAAAGAGAATTTCTCATCTCTCATTCCTCCGGTGGAGAGGACAAGCAAAATGGTGCAATACCAGAAGGTTCTTGTTGAAAAATTGCTGCAAAATTTTCCATCTGACAACGCTGGCGGCAGAGTACGTGCTACCTTGGCCAACCGAGAAGGGGAGAAAAGGGGAGCACACAGCAGTTCCGACAAAGGCAGGGCAACACTCTCCAAGGCGTGGGACACCTTCATGACACCCCGCCAGCACCCTCACCCTGATGCGCAGCCTAGTGTCACAAGGAGGGAAAAGTTTTGGAAGATGGTGAAGGAGTACGTAGCAGACCGTGTCAGCGTCCTCAATGATCCCTCTGTGCCTTACAACTACTGGGTGTCCAAGCTGGACACGTGGTATGAACTGGCACTCTACGCCTTGGAGGTGCTGGCCTGCCCTGCCGCCAGCGTTCTGTCTGAGCGGGTATTTAGTGCTGCTGGTGGCATCATAACAGATAAGCGTATCCGCCTTTCCACCGACAATGCTGATAGGTTGACACTTATAAAAATGAACAAGGCCTGGATTTCCCCTGACTTCTCCACTCCACTGGAGGAAAGCCCCGGGGGAACATAAACTCACTTTATATATGTTATTTACAATGATGGGAATACTCTGTATTCCCATTCACCCCTTCCACCCAAAAAACGGGTATATGGTTGACTCTTAATGTTCTCATCCTCCTCCTCCTCTTCCATATGCCCTGGGATATAATTTTTATATAGGGCCAGCTCACCAGCGTGCCCTGGGATATAATTTTTATATAGGGCCAGCTCACCAGCGGGCCCTGTGATATAATTTTTATATAGGGCCAGCTCACCAGCGGGCCCTGTTTGACAATTTTTATATAGGTCAGCTCACCAGCGGGCCTTCTCATATAATGTTTTATTGGGTCAGCTCTCTAGCGGGCCCTCTCATATAATGTTTTATAGCGTCAGCTCACTAGCGGGCCTTCGCATATAATGTTTAGGATGGTCAGCTCTGCAGCAGACCCTCACCCATAATGTTTTAGATGGTCAGCTCAGCGCACGTTTCCCTCTTAATCATGGCCTCAGTTCTGAAAATCAAGGAAATTTTTGGGAGAATTTGCCTCTGCGCACGTTTCCCTCTTAATCATGGCCTCAGTTCTGAAAATCAAGGAAATTTTTGGGATAATTTGCCTCTGCGCACGTTTCCCTCTTAATCATGGCCTCACTTCAGAAAATCGATGAAATTTTTGGGAGAATTTGCAGATGATATACAAGTAAATATACAGCAAATACTGTTTGGTAACAATTTTTCGCCTAAAGTCGTTTTTATTTTCCTTTTTGTGTGTTTTACGGTCAGTCTGTAAAAATGGCGTACTACGGGCGAAAGATCGTTCCCAGCAGCGATGTTGGAGTCCAAGGTGCATCCAGACATCCTCCCTATGCTGTCCCTGAACCATTTCTGTAGTGTTTCCATCTTTTTCTGCCCTTTTCCTATGGACCAGGCACCCTCCCCTCATCAGAGCAGGGGGTGCCTGGTGTAATGCTCGAGTCCTCCCATTGACTTCAATGGGGCTCGGGTGCTCGGCCGAGCACTCGAGCCTCAGGGGGTGCTCGGTCAGAGCACCCGAACATCCGAGCATTGGGGTGCTCGCTCATCACTAATAATTACATCTAATGACTTAGATATAACTGAGGTAGTATAGATTCTCAATAATAATTCTATCAGAAAATATAGTTCAAATAATTAAAGGGATAGTAATACTTCAAAATTACTATCCTTTATATTGAAGCCCTTAAAAAACTGAATTAAATGCCACCAGCAGCATCTCTCAAACCTTTATGGCTTGCGAGATAGCCGCTTTTAAACTTCTCTCTCCCCTGCCTCTCCCCTGACATCATTGTTCTTGCTGCAGCAGGGGAATCCGTTCATTGAATCAAGCGGAGGCTCTTCAGCAGAGCCAGATCTCACTATAGAAGAAACGATCCTTCACTAAAACGGTCTTCTACGTGTGCTTGGTAACCAAGCACACGTAGAAGACCGTTTTAGTGAAGGATCTTGTTTTCCATAACAAGATCTCAGCTCTGCTGAAGAACCTCCGCCGGTCCCGGGACCGGATTTCTCTGCTGCAGCAAGAACGATGACATCAGGGGAGAGGCAGGGTGGAGCGAAGTTTAAAAGCAGCTATCTCACAAACCATAAAGGTTTGAGAGATGCCGCTGGTGGCATTTAATTCAGTTTTTAAAGGGCTTCAATATAAGGGATAGTAATTTTGAAGTATTACTATCCATTTAAAATGATAATGAGTAAAGTATATTAAATCATACCTGGGAACTTTGTGGGCAATTTATAAAAGTGAGGTAAAGTTGAAACATGCGTTAAAATGGCTGTAACAGAGGGGCCGTTAGCTAAATACGTAAGAACCCCAGTTTAAGAGGACTGAATGCCATGTAGTATGTTTTTTGTAAAATGGAGTGACGACATTTGTAAAAAGTTGCACAGTGAATTCATAAAGAAATGTCGCTATTTGTGACAATTTTGTGACAGAATTATCACCAGATTCTTAACGCCATGTATATGTTGTCCTTAAGCTTTCCAGGCATTAAGATATGGATAATAAAGCCATATTTATATGACACTTTTAAGTCCTCACGGCTCTTAAGGATCACGGAGCTTTTTTTTTTTTTTTTTTTACTCAATCCAATTCAGGGCTCCCCCTAACAGCGTGTAGCCGCATGGGGAGCCCTGAAATCTATGAAGTGCCATGACGGTCCTGGTTTTCCCGTGACGGTCTTGGAACATCATGGGTCCTTAAGGGTTTAATTATTTATAAATCAGACCTGGCGTTATATCTATACCTGGGAACTTGTAGATCTGGGCTCCCCAGAGTGGAGTCCTGTCTTGCGCATGAGGGAAGAAAAATTATGCGATTTGTGTCATAAAAGGGGTGGGGCTTAAATATGAGGGGGGAGGGACAAAAAACACACACACAAAAAAAAATAGGCAGAATAGCCTGGGGAAGTAGGAGAATAGGGAGGGGAGAGGGAGTAACGGGGAGGGATGGAGCACAAGTGGGCGTAGTTTCAAAAGAAACTCCCCACATCCAGCAAATTAGACTAAGAGAGCGATTTATAAAAATGTTCTTCTTACCTTTTAAAGAACAGTCTTTATGGCATGGCAAGTGGACATAACCATAGCTGGGAACTCTCCGTTTTTGTCCCGGAGACTCCGGATTTAACACTGTATTACCGGTTCTCCGGGGCAAAACTGGAGAGTTCCCAGCTATGGTTATATCCACTTGCCAATACATAAAGACTGTTCTTTAAAAGGTAAGAAGAACGTTTTTATAAATCCCTCTCTTTCTTCTTTATTACCCAACCTTTCTTCATTTAAATCTGGTTGGGTTCTGCCGACCCGATTCACTTTTTGTAGACATACCCATTCCCAGCCCGTGGGCCCTATCTAGGGCAGATAGAGGTGTCAGTAGGTCACAAAATACTCTAAAAATTCTCTGTATTGCCCCACCCACCAGCCACACCCCCTGCAACATCCCCTAAAACAAACATGTCCCTCTTTGGCCATTTGAAATGTTGGGATGTAAGGAATCAGCCTCTGTTTCTGGAGACCTGGAAATCATCTTTAACCCTTTGAGTGCCAAAGGGGTATGCAATGCGTTGCATACCCCTCTGGCACTCAAAGGGTTAAAACAGAGTCTCTAAGAGAGAGTTCCCAGGCATGTATATAATCTATACCAAAAGCTACAAAGCAAGAGACATATTGAACGTCAATTTGACAAGTAACATCTACAGCTGTTCTCTTGCTTTTTTCATTAATAAAAAGTTTATGATATTTATTTGGGTTTCTTTGCAAAAAATAAACAAACATCCTATTTGTTTGGGGTTAGCAACAGAGCATGAGCGCATGACTTGTCAGGATAAACCTGCTGATCAATCCCATGGCTAGAAAATAAAGAGCCTTATTCACCAAGCTAAGAGGTGCACATTTACAGCCAATCAACTGCACCGTAACAGATTCTTAAAGTGATAGTAATGTCTATTTAAAATCAGTTGCCCGAGTCTTCTGTATATTAAAAGGAACAGATTGTGCTATGACTAAGCACTTACTTCTTTGTAGTTCAAAAGTTATGAAGCCCCTTTTCCCTATCTTATGCTATTACATACAAATTCCAATTACTACTCTCCTTTACACTCAATCTATCCTGACGACTATTGTTATATGTCCTCTCCGATGATAGCAACATGTTGCTCTCCACCTATCACCCCAATATCTGTATACTAGATTAATCTGATATAGGGTTGAATCTTCTTCACTTTATGTTTTTGACTAATGTTATTCCTGTGTTGTCATGTACCTATATGTATCATTACTAGTGGTTCAGTTGCTCTGTTAATTGTATTTCTTGCCTAATCTTCCAATAAAGCTCTTAAAAAAAATAAATGTATGAAGTACTGAAGATCCACCGCCTGCCCCTTTTCCCCATGTCACTCAGAAGATACAGGCTGGTCGGTACAGCTGTAGTGAAGGACAAACTTCAGTAAGCAAAGTGAAATCCTTTCCTTGTTCATTAAGGAGACAGGATTTCCCTTATATTTACTGAAGTTTGTCCCTTGATGCAGCCGTCGAGTTGCATGACCTGATCTCAGATTCCATGGGAGGTGGCCAGAAAGGGGTGGGTGGTGGATCTTCAGTGCGTCATAACTTTTGAACTACAAAGAAGTAAGCAAGTGCTTAGACATAGAGCAATCTGTTCCTTTTAATATTCGGAAGACTTGGGCAACTAATTTTAAATAGACATTACTATCACTTTAAAATTCCACAAAACACTGTGTTGCATACACCTCTGGTCCTCAAGTCCTTGCTTAGCTAAAGGACTTACCTAGGTTGGTGTCCTCTGAACAGCAGTCATTTATTTTCATTTAATGTTTTTATTTGAATTTGGTCTTTGTTTTAGTTTACAGCTTGTCATTTCAGTTTGCACTCTAATAAAGACTAGTGTCCCTTATGAGTCATTCAGGTCTATTAAAGCCCATTTTATGTTGTGGGGGGCGACCTATAGGCAGACATCAATGCATATCTCTATATACATAAAACTGCATCCTATGTAATAATTCGCTAGGATGTTTGTCAGAAGCCATCATGCTCAGTAGAGACTGCCTGAATGCACAGAATGCTGGGAGCACGGAATGCTGGGAGTTCTGTGGTGGGAGCATTCTGTGCTTTCGGGCAGTCTCTACAGTGCATGACTACGCTGACGGCAGGAGGCAGAGCAGGACCGGCCTCTTAACATCACACGGACCTTGGCCCATGTACACCGGCTTTTACACTAGTATATAATAAAAGAATGGATAGATATCTGACTACTGTATGAACAACACCAACTGAGGTACGTCAGTGAGGTAGATATACTAAGCAGAACTCAAATAACTGCATTCAGTAGGATAAAAGAGACAATTCAATGAATAGGCAGTATCACTTAACCCTATAGTGCAGGTGGTTCACTCCAGAATTGCCCTAAGACCATTATAGTGAATAAATACATATCTCCTGAATGCCCATTGATTTAAGCGAGACTTTGAACCTTATGAATGTTATTATTATTCTTTATTTATATAATGCCAACTAATTCCACAGCGCTGTACAATAGGGAAATGGACACACAGACGTATTAAATAGTACAAATCAGATGTGGAGAACAGAAGGATCAGAGGTCCCTGCTCATTAGTCTAGAGGAAGGTTGGACACAGAAGGAGTAAGTGCTATTGGGTGTAAGTACCTCCTGCCACATGAACTGCCAGTCAGTGGGTGAGAGAAGTGCTGGTGAGTGCAGTGGTCAAGACAAGGGGTGGTTCTTGGGGATAATGTGTATGGAGGCAGTTGAGAGGTGACTTTTCAGTGAGTGTCTGAAGATCTGAATGCTGGGGGAGAGTCTGATGGGGCAGGGGAGGGAATTCCAAAGTGGAGGTGCAGCACGGGAGAAGTCAGGTAGTTGGGAGCACCTGCCCTTTTTGTCCAAAGTGCCCTCGTGCCCTTTTAACAAAAAAAAAAAATTTAATCAGTCCGATTTTATCAAGAAGTGCCCTTTTTTTCATTTGAGCCCCTGCCCCCCAAAATGTCTGTGCACGTCCCTGGAGCTGTTGAGAGGAGAAGGTCATGTGCAGAGTGAAGATGGCGGGTGGGAGTGTATTTGGAAATGAGAGATGTTAGCAGTCTCTGACTCACTGGGAATTTTCATTACACCTCTACATTGTAGTTGGTTTACTCCAAAACTGTAACTGATTTGATAATGAACACGGCCATAAGAGACTTCTGCAGAAAGTAAATCTGGAGTAAACTAACTGTATCAGGGAGGTAAAAATCCCCACTGATTTTTTTTTTTTTTTATGTTTTGTTTTTTTAAGGGATAGTAATACTTAATATGTAATATATATATATATATATATTGCAGTGTTTATCCTCTTGAGTAAAATAAAGGTGCTTCCAATGTTGAAAGGTGTTTTATTCAAAAGTTGTTACAGATCAAACTTGAATTTTTCAGGTGCAGTATCACAGTGGCCTGAAATTGTACAGTGGAGCTATTGTTACACCATCCTATGAAACAGCTCTGGTCAGTTGACCATAAATCTCCATAGAATGGTGTAGAAACAGCGCCACTGTACAATTTCAGGCCACTGTGATATTGCACCTAAAAAATTCAAGTTTGAGCTCTAATAACTTTTGAATAAAACGCCTTTCAACAGTGGGGGTACCCTTGTCATACTCAAACCCTACAACATAATTTCTTTTTACATTTTAAGTATTACTATCCCTTTAACTCTATGAAAGCTATGCGTTGATGACCTCTTTAGCATTCACGGGGTTAAAATCCCCATTTAAATAAATAATAATTTGGATGCATTTTAATTTGTCCCCTATGATAGTATGCTCCAGAACAGCTCATATTTTGCTGTTTGGATGAGGACGTATGTAGGAACGACAGGACCGCAGGCAGACTAAGAGCAGGCAAAATCATGTAACTTTGTAAGACCCAAAATATGCAAACCACTGATTACTATCAATATTCCTTGGTGATCAGCTGCTATTATAGGATTCAAAAGAAAAATTTTACCTCAGCATCTATGAAACAGAAATGTTTTCACAAGTTATCTGGAGTAGGAAGTGGCAAAACTGTTAAAACCATTTTTTGTTTTAACTAGAGGCACACAAAGTGTGGATAATCCATCTTAATATCCGGCTCTTATATCGTTTCGTACAGGGACGATAAGGAACGCTTATGATTACAATCAGTGTAATGCATCTACATTTCGTGTCTGAAACAGGTACCAAAAAAAATTTGGTTTGAAGTCAGGAGACCATATATATGAGAAAAGTAGAGGAACTGAAGATCAGCTACACCACAGTGAACAAATTTGTGGTCCCACTAACACTATGAGTGCCAGAGGGGTGCACAATGCATTGTGAAGCGAAAACCGCACATCCAGTATCTCCCTTAATGGTCCATTCAAATATTAATTAACCATCCAAGAGAGTGCAGACACTTCTGACCCTATTTGGAAGTTCTCCAGATCCCACAACAAGCACAACATCCATCCGATGTTGATGTGGGATCTGGAGAACTTCCAAGTAGGGTCAGCGATGGCCGGACTTTCTTCTTTCTTGGATGGTTAATCAATATTTGAATGGACCATTCAGGGAGATGCCGGCTGGGTGGTTTTCTTTGAAGGAAGTTTAGTTAGGATCCCACATTATCCATACCACGACATCTCTATGATTAAGTCTTAGAATGAAACGCGTTAAAGTATACAATATTTGCCATTTTATCAGACTCATATTTATTAAAAAGAAGTCAATTACAGACAATAAATAACATAAGTGAATCCAGAACATAGCTTTGTGAGCAGCTAGAAGATACAAGAGTGTAAAAGAATATCTATCTGGTGTTCATGTGGACACTTGGGGTCAATTGAATGCTGCCTGCTGTGGGATTTGGTGGAAAGATCAGTCCGGAGCTAATTACTTTGTTCATGTCCGAGATGTGCTCATAGCAAACTAATAGTATATTTGCATGAACATTTGTGAGTAGATATATATCCCCTGTTTTCCTTTTTAAATATTTATTAAAACGTACTTCATTTCATGTTCTTTATTTTCTTCCTTTGAGGTCCTTGGAATGAAATTGGCAATTTTTGCATATTTATAACATTATTTGGGTGGTGTTTATATATTGCTGCAGGGACATATTGTGTGATATCTTAGTGCCTGATTATTATATATATTTTTGTAACATTAATAATAATATAACCTTACACTTCCCTTGTTGTTCTGGGAAAGGGTGTGGATGCATGGAACAGAGCCCCGGTGGAAGTAGAAAGCACTAATTCAGTCAAGGAATTCAGGATCTCATGAGACAGAGATAAGGCTATTTGTGGGAAAGAGCATGATGTTACAAGATTTAACTTCCATTTATTTTAAAAAAAAGATTGTCTCACCTTAATCTTTATCAATTGGAGGAGGACTTTTAGTTGCCTATCCTGGATGTAAGAGGTTAACCCTTTGTGTGCCAGAGGTGTATGCAACGCATTTCAAAGCAATGCATTGCGTACCCCCTGGCACTCAAAGGGTTACGTTTTCAGAACTTCATCCCTTTTTATATATTAGCACCATAGTAACTACAACAACTACATGTCAAGGAGAAACACAGAATTTAACGACAGATAAGAACTAATTGACCTATCTAATCTTCTCAATTCCCTATAAAAAAAAGCTCCTAGCCATATAGCTAAGAGTTCATAAATTAATTTACTACTGTAGACCCTACTTCTTCTGCTGGGAAGCTATTCCATGTATCTATCACTCTATACAAGAAGTTGTTTTTTTTCTATAATTTCCTCTTATTGTTCAACCCTCCAATTCTAGATAATTTTTATAGTTTTTATAGTAATGATTCTATTCTGGAAAAGTAGCTGTTTTCTGCATTTTATATATAACTAGTTGAACAGCCCGTTACACGGGCCACAGTGCCTCTGGCAGCCGGTCGCGGGACAGTCACGCGCAGCAGAGACTGCCCGCGCCACGGCTGATACAGAGCTGGGCGCATGCTCTGTGCATGACTGCCGCACGCGCAGCAGTGTCTACTGCGCATGTCCGGCATTACACACAACTTAGCGAATTATTATATAGGATGAGTGTATGGGTTATCCAGAAAGAGACAGCACACAACTGGTCGTAGGATAAAGATGCAAAAACTTGATCTCGGGCCAGAGATGGTATAAGGCAGTGATTCTCAACCAGTGTGCCGTGGCTCTTTAGTGTGCCGCAGACATCAGATTAGGGTGCCCCCTGTTTTCTATGAAGACAAAAATGTGAATATTGTCTTTTAAATTGTAGAAATATAGAAATTGTTGTGCACAATATGTTTATTTTTAGTACTATGGTTGTGACACCTAATAATATCTGGATATTCATGAATTGTACCGTTTATTATTCCCTAGAAAAATCATATTAAACATGTTAGGGGTGCCCCGAAAGTTCCAAATTGTGTGTTAGTGGTGCCTTGAGCACAAAAAGGTTGAGAACCACTGGTATAAGGTCTTCTCATCTTTTCCCTACTACCAATGGTGTGCTGTCTCTTCTTAGATAACCCAGGCTAAGTAAATTTATATGCATCATATGGGAGTGCACCGATTTTTATACTGAATATATTGCATTTACATGAATACTTTACCCTATCGATTGTCAGTGTTTACTGTGCAACGTAAAACACACACGCCCCTCCGTCTTCACCACTTACCTTTGCCCCCATCCTGTGGACCTACTAGGGTTCTCAATTCTGTACAAATCCTATTAACCCTTTGAGTGCCACATGGGTGAGCAATGTACTGCACTCAAAGGCAGACTGCTTCTCTGTCCGTATTCAACAAAAAAAATACACATAAGCCAATGCCATCCTGCTCTCTGTGGACACCAGTCTCCAGCTGCAACTACAACTACTATCACCTGAAGTGAATTTTGGATGGCTAAGAATGGTGGGAGTTGTAGTCCTCCCTCATACTCTTTCACCTCTTCCACCATCATCCAAAACTAGCCCTTCATTCTTGGTCTGCACCTCAGCTGGCTGAGGATGGCAGGAGTTTTAGCTGCTTGGGGCAAGGGTAGTGCAATTGGGCAGTCTGTTGACAAAGACCCGTATGGGGGTCGAAACGTTGACATTTTGTTTTTTATTTTGATCTAATAAAGTTTATTTTTAGTATGAAGACCAATATGTGCCTGCTGATGATATCATAGGTTCTATGATATGACAGTTCTGTATATATATATATATATATATATATAGAGAGAGAGAGAGAGAGAGAGACATAGGCATGTTACATACATATATCTAAGTCTCTTTTAATTTAAACGTGCTGCAGGTTATGGCATGGTCGGTACCTGAATAGGAGACCTCCTGGGAATTCTAACTGCTGTAGGCTAAATACCTTCCAACCTGCACTGGACCAGCATTGCACATTATGGTCCATAATATCAGTTTGTCTTGCTGTGGAGGCCTTTATTCTTCAGTGGATTGACAACGGCTTTAATTTAGTATATATTGTAAATATTGCTTGGAGTTGCAACTATTTGAAATGGTGCATTTTTCTTTATAAAATTAATTTAGACACAACAATCTGTTGCTTTAGACCTTGGCCTAGATCTAAATACCCCACTGGTCCCTCTGCTTATCCACATTCCTGCACTTTAATCCCTCAGATGCAAGAGACATCTCGAACAGATTGCTTCACAATGTGTTGGAGACGTCTCCAGCATCCGAGGGGTTAATTGTTATATAATCCGTGTCTCTCTTGCAGGTTTTGGTGCAGACAATTTCCCTTTCATGTTAACCTGTTTGCTCAGGTAGAGGAATGTGAAGGTGCCTTTCCTGCTGTTTATAAACTCACACCCATCCTGGCACACGATTGAGCTGTTTTCACTGCGGATAATTACCCCTACGTGTAACAAAAATACTTTCCCACGGATCTGATGGAGATTTAGAACTGGGTTGTACAACTTGTATTTCTGCTGCCTCCGCTATTCTTCCTGATGTACCTGTAACCCTTTGTTAGGAAGTTGAGCAAAAGTGAGCAAAGCAGTGAGTTATGTACTCCTATGGCACTCAGTGGGTTAATCTACTATGAGTGCTCCAACAGCCTTTTGTAGTTATAACAGTCTACTGCAGGGGAACGTGATATTTGACTTTCCAGCTGTTGGAGACTACAGTTCCCATCATCCTCAACCAACTGTTGGCTGTTGGGAATAATGGGACATCCATGATGGGATTTGCAGTCCCCAATTGCTGGAGAGCCAGAGGTTTTCATACTTTTGCCCTACAGCATTAGTTGGATCCGTCTCCAAGTCTGTATGTTAGCAGTAAAAAGATGCCACCCAGTTGGACTCATGAAATGCTCTGTTTAAGTGGAACTGTCACTTTGTAACAAGCAGGTGATTTCAAAAGAGCATTCAGAATCGCCTTTAGTTATGTTGTCATTTTCTTCTGTTTCAAACAATAGTGCAAGAGACTTTTAGCTTTATTCACGTTTTGCTAGTACTGGCCAGCAGGGAGTGATACGTGCATTGTTAGAATTTGGCTGGCCAGCAGGGAGTGGCAGGTAGGTAGGAGAACAGTGTGCAATGTTAATATCTGGATGGCTGGTTGAGAGGGCAGGTAGGTGGGTGAGCAGTGTGTAATGTTAGTATCTGGATGGCTGGCAGGGAAGGCAGATAGGTGGGAGAGCAATGTGCAGTGTTAATTACTGGCTGGCTGGGAGTGGCAGGAACGCTGTGAACTAGTGGGGTCTGCTTAGGGTGACCACGGGTCCCAGAACGTCCGGGACTGTCCCTTATTTCAGGGCTATGTCCCGCGTCCCGGGTCATCTTCAACCGGGACAATGAAGTGTCCCGGAATGAAGCCAAGCCGCCCTGGATGTCAGCCTGCAAGCGGTGTGTCACATCATGGACGCCGCGAGGGAGCGCTTGGTAGCATAAATCAGCGCTCCCTCGCGGCGTCCATGATATGACACACCGCTTGCAGGCTGACATCCAGGGTGGCAATGCAGCTTACCTGATCTGGAGGCAAGCGCTCTAGTAATACAGAGCGCTGTGAGATGACATCATCTCCCAGCGCTCTGCATTACTGAGCACAGCGGTCGGGAGCTTCAGCTCTGTGCTGGAGGAGGCACAGAGCACTTTCCACGCCGCTAGACCACCAGGGACTCAAGGTAGGGCATGAAAGGGCAACTAGGATGACCACATCCCGGAATGGCAGAAGGGAAATGTGGTCACCCTAGGTCTGCTCCAAGACCAGAGAAGTCACTATCAGACCCCTGTTCGGCTCGCTGGCACACATGATCAGTCATGTGAGCGAGCGTGTGAACCAAATTCAAAGCAGTCCTTAAGGGGAATTCACTACCTGGACTACTGGTCCTTAAGGGGTTAAAGGTTAAGCAAACCTCCATATGGAGGACACTGCCTATTATTAAAGGAAAGCAAACACTTCTTAATAATGGTCATTATGAAATTTGTCCTTGCACTTTGGTTCAAGAAGTAACCTGTTCAGTAAGCCTGAATGTCATGGTCATGGAGGGAGATATGACTCTTGCTGTCAGTACACATGAACCATTGCATTTGTACACTCCTATGGTCCTCAAGGGGTTAATTAGTCCACCTGTATTTGGGTAGAGACACATTATAATATGCACTTATATCACCAGGGAACCAAGGTTGACTGTTCCTAATCCTAGAGGCTCTTGTGGCCACACTCCCAAATGCTCACAATACCCCAGCCCCCTTTACTGTAGACTGGCCAGAAAATACCCTTAGCCTACAAAAACACAAAACTCTTTTTCCCCATTGGATGCTGAAGTGGTCTCAAAGACATTGTGAGGCATCCAAGGGGTAAGTTAATGGTCACAAAAAATATGTAAACTGATAATTACCAAATGAGTATATAAAGTGGTAAATAAACTGACCACATGAACCAGGAGTAGACATGTGTTGCAGGGGGGTTTGAAATGAGCTGGCCACAAGTACAACTCAGAATGTGGGTGTGACAAGCACTGCAGAGGTTCCTCCCCCAAATATGTGTCACTTTCTCAGTGGTTACCTACTCTGCCTACTCACAAATAGAGTAGCCGCTATAGGATGACCAGACATCTTTGTTTTCCCAAGGACAGTCCCTGGATTGAGGCCTCTGTACTCGAACAATAAATGTCCTTTGAAATGTCCTCAGATGCCTTCAGTTCCATTTTTTCTTTGTTTTACATGTAATGCCATCTGTCAAACTGTGTCTTCTCTTATCTCTGATAAATAATGAGTTCCCAGTTCAGACCTGTGAGTGTGCTGCTCTGAAATGGAGAAAGATGCACAACACCCTGCTGTCTGACATTGGAAACAAAGTGTGTGAGTAACAGCGCTCTGTGTTTCTGTTCAAAACACAGGCATTTCGGACAGACAGCAATGCCCATGAGAGTCAGAACTCTGTGACCATGGGGGAACAGCTGGAACTCTATGGTGTTGAGTATCGCTGCAGCTATTTTACATAGGAGTGGCTAGGGGGGCTTCATTCCCATTGCCACTTGTAAAAGTCATCATCCCTGTGAATCTTGTTGCCATGAGTTTGACAGGAGATTGCCGGGGAAGGGGAGGGTGAAGCCCTTCTTTCTACTCCTGTCTAAATCACTGCCCTGTGTCAGTTCTATGGGTTGCACAATCTGCCCCGTCACCCCGTATCTATCTATCTATCTATCTATCTATCTATCTATCTATCTATCTATCTATCTATCAGCAATGGCATAAGCCCAGGCTCCTCCAGGCCCACTAACTTGCCAGTATGAATAAGTCTTGTGCCAAGCCAATCACTTTCTTTCTAGCCAGATACTAGTGACATACCTATTCTCAGCAGTTGAACAACCAGAATGTAATACTGGCTTATGAGTGGAAGCTTGTATTATATTGTATATTATGTATTTCCTACTCCTCACTTGCCAGTCTGAGGCTCAAAACTGAGTGTCAATCTTCCAGATGGCTAGAAGGAAATCAGTCTCTTGTCACTACCTCAGCTGTCACTATTACCAATGGTGCTGTCTGCCCAGTCTTTCGTCTGACCTTTTTTGCACCCTTCATTCCATCAACTGCATGTTAACTTACTTTTTTTTTTCAAAGCTTTATTTTTCATGCTCTCCAGGATTCCGTAGAGGTTGCCAACCTGTGACGACGCTTCAGGCATCTGTAACTGAAATGTTTTCTGTGTTTTATGCATGTGATAAATTGCATATATATAGTATATTCACTCCAAATAAATGCATGCATAATCTATGCAAAATATGCTCATAATTTTTTTTTTACCATTTGCCTGTGTTAGAAAGCCATCCCTGGATTTCATGTAAACAAATCTAGTCACCTTAAGCCACACCCTTAAGCTGTGGCATCTGGGCAATTGGAGGATATTAACTCCATGCAGATAGGGCTCTGCTTGCAGTAGACAGACGCTGCTCACACTCTTACATGAAGTACACGTCCAACAGAAAAGACTAGAATGTAATACCTCAAAATTAAATCAAGACAAGGGGGGCATTACTAACAGGGTTTTGGTCCTCAATTCAATTGTGGCTGGTAAAACTGCTGTTAAGTCAGAAAAGTCTACCAGAACGGTTAATGAGCATAGTCCCAACAAATACACGTAGCTCAAAAATCAGCATTGCATCTTTTTTCACATCACATCAGCCAGTAACTAAGGTGGGATCTGTCTAATGTCAAGGAAAAAGGTAACGGTCCATGTTATCTAGCAACCTTGATTGTTGTCAAGATAAGTTCAAACTTACAGCCAATCACAACACACCAAAGTATCACATACATTCAAACACACCTATATATACCCCAAAATAACCAACATACCTTGTCTGTGTTTGGAGTTCTGGCAAGTTAGAGCACAGGACCCAGAAGCAGAGGATAGAGATAGAGCGAGAAAGAGAGAGGAGCGTACATTGGGGGCAGGTAGAAGGATTTGGGAGATGAGAGAGTTTCACTAATATTTACACCTTTGCACATTTGCCACACACACACATACAGGAACCAACACATATATACACATAGCTTTTTTGTTTATAGAACATCACACAAATGTACTTTTTTTGACAGTGTGGCTCAGTGAGTGAAACGGAGTGACAGAGAGTGAGTATGATCAAATGTGTCTGTGAGGACCTGTGTGAGTACATTGGTTTGAGTGGGTGCATGATGGCAAGGAGAGGAGGAGGAGGAGAGAGGGATGGGGAGAGTAGCAGGATAGGAGGAAGGCCAGGAGTACATCCCCAGTCAGGGAAGGAGTGGGAGATCTGTTGGGTGGAGGGGGACCCTACCTAGGAGAGGCACACATAGGCCAGGGACAGTTGTGTCAGTGAGACAATGGGTATATCCTGGGGAGCACCACACACAATCAGGGTCAATTCGGACAGAGCCTTAAAGCCACAGCTCCGATATGTCCCAGGCTAGTGCTGATGAGAAGAAACTGTGTGATTCCAGTTACAGCTAGGAGGAGAACATGGCCCTTATCTAAAGGATCCTGCAGAGGGAGAGTATCCTGTATCAGAGGGAGAGGGTCCCTGGCCTGGCTACTCGGAAGAAGGCCATCTGGAGTCAGGTCCTCAGCAGGGTCAATGCAGTGTCCACCTGCAGCCGGACTGTGGAATCTATAAAAAAGTGATGGGAGGATTGCAAGAGACTCAAGTCAAGCACAAGATGGGTGAGGTTGCCCTGCATGCCCGAGTCACCGGAGGTGGTCCCCCTGCCCAGATCACCTTCAACACCTGGGAAGTGATGCTGAGGGACAGTCTGTCAGCTACCGCTATTAAGGGGATCCCTGGAGGTTCTGACACTGCGGACAACAGCACCCTCCACACTACCGGTAAGTGAATCATTATCTAACTAGACACCTCAATAACCATTACAACTACCACAGATCAACACAGTCACAATTGAAAACATGGCCAGCATTGATCTACACAAATGCACCAACAGAGCCCTCAAGGACCAGCAACAGGCCAGGATTGAAGGTTATCCCTGATTCAGCACAGATGGGTCAGTACAAATGAAGGAGCTACTGATCAACTCACCAGTGCTGAATCTGGGAAATCCTTCGCTTCTGGTCTGTTGCTGACCCTGAGGACTGAACTTGGACAGGCCTGATGTACAGGATCATGTCAAGCTCATCAATCATTGATTGTCAGGGTGGTATCCTATGCATCTCAAAGCAATGCATTGGATACCATTTGGACACTCAAGGATTCACATGTCAATGTCATCGTCTTTCATCCATCCTGTCTTTGCTTACATTTCTAATCACACCATGTCATATCTCCATAAAGCACACAGGCCTGCATCACAGCGGGAGGAAAGTGAGGAGGAGGCGTATGATGTCCCCCCCCCCAGCAGGTGGTCAGCATCACCACCACCTTTTCCATCACTACCAGCTCCACCAGCACCACAAGAACCACCAGCTGCACCAGCACCAGATTTCAGCTGCCCACCCACATACAGTGACTGGATGCCTCTGTCCACCTCAGGACATTATTTTATTGCACCACCACCACCACCCAGAAGGCACTGGTTGCCTGGGACAGTGCCCACCCCACGATATGGGTCTTATGTGTCCACAACCCAACAACAGGCACCCTTATGGATGGCTCCCCGGCATGGTCCAAGCTATGACCCCACACCCAGGTGGGAGGGAACCAGCTACCAGTGTCCAAGGTATGAACCGTGGTCACTTGATTATCAACATTTGGGCTTGATTAAGAGCCCCACTGCCCTCGACAACAGGAGGACTTCACAACCCCACCACATCTGCAACAAGAAGGCCACCAACCTGTGGCAAGTTCAGAATCCGTAGATGTGGTCAAGACACAGACATCATCTGGCTCCACACATGCTGGGACTCTTCAAACGGATCAACCAGACTCACTAGTACCAGCCTCACCAGCACCAGCATCACCACCAGAGGAACAGAAAGAGGCTGTCATGGAGCCAACAACCCACATCACCCTCCACCACTGGACACAGCATAGGGAGAGGGCGTGCCTGGCCATACAGAGGAGTCAGCTCAGGGAATTCCGGAGAACAAACTGGTACTTCAGGAGGTTGCAAAGGGATTCCCTGAGGAATACAGCAACCCTCCATTCCCTGGAATCCCAACAGACAGCCCTGACCGCTGAGTGGCGCCAATTCAGAAAAGGCATGTTGGACATGAAAGGCCAGCTGCTTGTGGAAATGAGGGAACTCAATCACAGGGAGAACCTGTGCATAGAAAGGGAGCAGCAATCTATGGAGGGGTCCACTGCAACCACCTCCTTCTCCAGTGTGATCCCTGCACCAACACCAAGAATCCTCAGGGTAACGAAGCAGTAAACAAGATCATCCACCTCTGCAGGCCCTTCAAAAGTTACCCACAAAAAGAAATAAAAAAAGCCACATTTGTGAATTTTTCACACAATAAATAAGCACTTGTTCATCAAAATCATGTCTGAGGAGTTTTCTAGTTAGTAACATGTTAAGTGGCAGAAATTTCTCCATTGCATTGTAAAGCAATGCAGTGAACACAACTCCTCCACATATTACATAGTCTTAAGGTATTGTACCTTAGGTAAGCACACACAGCACATACACTGTTACCCAATTCCAACTCATAATCCACCAAGTGAGGCAAAACAACAAGAAAGTGTTGTCTGGCCATGATGTGAATTGAAGTTGAACAACTGACACCCACCCCTTAGCATACTAGGTGCCGGACTGTCCCTAGTCAGTTCCATTTATTGGTATGTTCTCAAAGGTCTTATCCAAACAGGTATTTGGGTATGATCAACCTGAAAGAGATGCTGTGATTCACACTCGGCTAAGGAAACAAACAAACATCACACACCTAGAAATGATAGGCTGATTTTTGTGATCAATGTTGTGTGTGGATACCAGACAGGAGCATGACGAAGCCACTATTCTAGGCAATTGATTACACCAAGCAGAGACAATATCGGGGGTTGGCAAGTAGGATGTAGTAATGATTTGATAAGGTGGAGTAGACGTCTCCAGTGTTTTCACTTTTATGTTACCTATGTTATTCTGTGGCGAACATGCACTAACATCTGTCAAACTAGAGCAACCTCAGCGCATAGGCTCCATTAAATTACATGGCAACCGGGGGTGTGGTATCCCTGGAGATGTTAGTCCACTGTATCACCTCTTTATCACCTCCTCAACACACCTTAGTGAATCACTACATCACCAAGTCCACTCATGGTGAATCAGTAGACTCCTGTGATTATGGCCATGCCTCCAAAAATGTAACGTATACATAACCCAGAACTATGGTTCCATCTGGAAATATAGTTAATCCGACATCAATATTAACAGACACATATTTATTATTAGTGTTGAGCGAGCACCCCGATGCTCGGGTGCTCGGGTGCTCTGACCGAGCACCGCCGGAGGCTCGAGTGCTCGGCCGAGCACACGAGCCCCATTGACTTCAATGGGGCGACACGAGCATTACACCAGGCACCCCCTGCTCTGATGAGGGGAGGGTGCCTGGTCAATGCCCCCTTCATCTCCACAATGTCCCCCTTCATCTCCGCAATGTCCCCCTTCATCTCCGCAATGCCCCCTTCATCTCCGCAATGTCCCCCTTCCACAATGTCCCCCTTCATCTCCACACTGTCCCCCTTCATCTCCGCAATGCCCCCTTCATCTCCGCAATGTCCCCCTTCATCTCCACACTGTCCCCCTTCATCTCCACACTGTCCCCCTTCATCTCTGCAATGCCCCCTTCATCTCCGCAATGCCCCCTTCATCTCCGCAATGTCCCCCTTCATCTCCACACTGTCCCCCTTCATCTCCGCAATGCCCCCTTCATCTCCGCAATGTCCCCCTTCATCTCCACACTGTCCCCCTTCATCTCCACACTGTCCCCCTTCATCTCCGCAATGCCCCCTTCATCTCCGCAATGCCCCCGTACCTCCAGTCCCTGGTGGTCCAGCAGAGCGTCTTCAGATCTGTGCCTCCTTCGGCACAGATCCCCGCCACCCGAACATGGCGGGCGAGCACATGGCGGTACTCGACGAGTACCGCCATGTGCCGAGCAGAGCGATGCTCGAGCCGATCCGAGCATCGGCCGAGCATGCTCGCTCAACACTATTTATTATGTCTAATAATACCTTGCAACATACATATTTTTGCATATTACCAAAATGCATTGAAGATTTTGAGAAGCACCCAAAAGGTACATATAACATAAAAACTGGCTACTGAAGAAACACACTTGAACTTCTCATGTGTTGTCTGAAAGCTATTGTAACTCCAAGGATAAGCGTTTTTACTATACAGGTTTTCTACCCTGTAAAATCAGATCTCAGCGCACTAGATATATCACAGTAAATAAGTAAATAAAAATGGAGGGGTTGATGCTGCCGTAGAAACTGTCTGCTATCTCAGGCACAATAAACTACAAAGCCAAATAACCAACAGCGCTTCAACCCCACTTATGTATAAAGGGTAGAATAATCTATAAATTGCATGTTGAATGTGTATGTTCTATATGCTCTCTCCTTTCAATATTTATTATTAATTGAAGTAGATTTATAGATTATTCTACTCTGTAAATATAAGTGGTGTTGAAGCAATGTGGTTTATTTGGCTTTGTAGGTTTTCTACCAGGATTTTAGGCAATACATATACTTGAGGATAATGTTGATAATGTTGATATGTGAATGTTTCAAGTTTCACATTGCAACACCAATACAAGCACCTAAGAACATCAATGGACGAGCTTCATGAAGGTAGAGTCAAGGCTTCAGGAGAGTCAAGTGGACATTCCTCTGTTCCATGATGGGTCATGCTATGGATGCCTGTGGGAAAGGATGACAGGATTTGGAACTGCGCATTCTAACTGTGTGTCATGCAACAGATGAGCCATCATTACACCATTAACCCTTTACATTGAGGGGTGCGTAGACAACGTATTGGTTTGCAATGGGATGTCTACCCCTCTGGAACCCATAAGGTTGGGAACAAGGAGCTGCTAAGCTGCTATATAGCACAACGCCATTAAACAGGGGTTGTTTACGTGACTAGGTCATTATGCTGTACACACATACACACATGTCAGCATGGTGGGCCTTGCAACATGACTACAACAGAATTACTCTATTGCTGTAGGAAACACTACCTCAGTAGATCCATCCCTATGCTTCTCCTTTAGGCTTTACACAGCTGATGTTCTCATGATAATGCAAATAACCATTTATTCCCTGTAATGACAGAGTGGTATCTAATGCATTGCACTGGATGTCCCTCTTTCGCTGCCAAGGTGCCATGGATGAGATGGCTATGGCCAAATACAGCTATGTTTTTTGATATCATCAGCTGACCCCAGCAATGTGAGGAGCATGTGCAATGTGTCATACTGTTGATCTCATGGGGGATACATGATATCCTTAAAGTGACAATGTCAACATGGACGATGGAATGGCAGATGTCAATTGACTTCTCACCCTCAATGTCATTCATCCTGTGGGGTGAAACAGATCATTATGTGTTGTGTTGTTAATGTGTTTGCACACATTCCCAGTGGCTGATTTTGTACATACAGGGATTGAGTTTGTTTATGTTTTCTACTCATGGCTAAAGTTGTCCCTGACAAGCCTGTCTTGTATCTGTGCCCCTCTCTGGGTCTCCTCATGACATGCTCATGGAACAGAGACCTCCACAATAGGTACTGGCTCATCATCGTCCACAAGATGTGTGTCCACGGCTATAATGTGGATGACTGCACAAGCTAGGATGATGTTACATACCTTTCTGGGTGCATATTGCAGGGGCCCCCTGAATGATCCAGACAACACAATCAGGCTTTCAGCAGGCCAAAGGTAAGCTCTATTACATTCCTGGTTCTGGTGTGAGCCTCAATATGGAGCTCCTGTGAAGGTGTGTGTGGATTGTTAATTGGTGTGAGTAGCCATGTCTTGCATCCATAGCCAGCATCCCCTGTAGACAGAGAGTGACTTGGTGAGACAGAGAGCACATGTTATGTGGATGGTGTACTTGTTGTGTGTCATGACCATGTTAAGCTGTGTTTCTATAAGTCATTTGAGTGCACCTGTGGCTGTAGTGTGGTGTCTTTTGTGTTGACTCACCTAAGTGTGAGGATATAGGAGTTCTGACAGCTGCCGGGATTGTTGGCACATACTTGGGTTATCATCATAGTGGCCTCACATACAAACTGTACATTGTACATAGTTCATGTACAGATGTCCCTCTTGTGTGGTAGCTTTTATTCACACATGTGTAGAATCTATGGCACCCATGACCCTGGGCATGCCTCCCCTTGTGTAGAGCTGCTTTTTTACACGTGTCCACTCCATGTTGGTGGAGGGGAAATGGATATAGGTCCTGACCTTCCTCTTGCGGGCTGCCAACACCTGAGCCAGTGCCCTTGAACACGTGTGCTGGGGCGTGCCAAATGCATATCCTTCTGTGGACTGAAAGGATCTACTTGCAATGAAATGGATGGCACCCATGAGCTTCTGCAATCCTGATAGGGCATGGTTGGTGTGGTAAATGGGGTCAATGCTGTCTTTGATCACCTCATACAACTGGATGAGCTGTGGGAAGTCAACCTGTACCTGTCTCTGACTTCATCATCCATCATTCCCAGAAGAGTGACCCTTGTGTGTAATTTCCTGGGTCTTTGTGGATGTCTGTCATCCCTGTGGTAGCTGTGGGAGGTCTGGTTGCTGCAGCTTGGTGCTGCTGCCAGTTTTGGTTCTCCAGGTGGAGCTGGGCTCCTGTCTGACTTTCCAGCCAGAGCATCAGCATCAACAGGTGTGCTTGGGGAAAGAAGGCGATCAGTAGCCCTCGCACACCTTCATCTCCACTGTTGTTGCAGAAATAGTTATGCAAAAATACTTCTCTCTGTCTCTCTCTGTAACATATTAACATAGTAAATTAGGTTGAAAAAAGAAACAAGTTCCTTGTTTCCAGCACCGCCGCTTCAGCGTCTTATCACGCGTCATCTGCAGGCAAGAGGCTTCAAGCATGCTGCAGGCATCTGTTTTATGTGTGTTTGTTTCCTGTAGTCTCCTCCTACCTACTTGCTCCCTCTAGCTGCTCCTCCTACCTACCTCCTTTCTGTAGCTGCTCCTCCTACCTACTTCCTGTGGAAGGGTTTAAAGGGCAGACTGAGTCCTTACTCAGTCACCCTTACGTTGTTGTTCTGAGCAGTTAATTTTCTAGTATTCCTGATTCCTGTGTATGATCTGGCTTGTCTGTCCATCCATTCTGGTGTTGACCTGTGGCTCTGTCTGACTATTCTCCTTGGTGCTCCGATTTGGCTCAGATATCCTTTCTGGTGCAAACCTGTGGCTCTGGCTGACTACGCGCTCCATGTATGACTTAGGCTTGTCTGACTACCCACTCTGGTGTTGACCTGGGGCACCATGCTGTCTCTCTTTTTATGAGATCAGGCTGTGTGGTATGTATGTAAGTGTATCATGTTGCTCCACAGCAATAAAACTCACATTGATATTTGTGTAAACTTCATGATATATGTTTATGCATTCATCTGTATAAATAAAATACTTTGGTTTTGCTCAAATTCATTTATTAATCGGCACAGAGAGATGTCAGTAGGTCATAAAATAACCTAAAAACTCTCACTAATGCCCCACTGACCTGCCACAACACCAGCAAGAATTCCTAAACTACAAGTGTCCCTCTTTGGTAGTTTGACATTTTGGGATGTATGCTCAAGTGTGTGGACTCTGTAATCTGTAGGTTATTTCATAGTACTGTGTTATAATCACACCTAGAATCCAGTGGCGTAACTATAGGGGTCGCACCTGCGACCAGGCCTGTCACTCCAGGGGCCCGGCCGCCCCCTGTGACCCCTCCACCTGGCACCCACAATCTCCCTCCGGCACTCTAGTAATGCAGAGCGCTGGGAGATTACATCATCTCCCAGCGCTTTGCATTACTAAGAGGATCCCGCGGGAGCTCCAGGGAGGTAGGAGATGAGGGCATTGTGAAGATTGAGGGGCATTGTAGAGGGGGTCTGTATAGTCGAGGGGGGCCAATGTGGTGGTGGTGGGGGTCCGTGGCACTTTTTGCACCAGGGCCCGGAGGCTTCTAGTCTCTGCTAGAATCTCTTAGGGTTTTCACCCAAATCTCAGGGAGAAGGGCAAAATTCTCAGGGTTAGAGAGTTCAGTGTTACCCACTATATGATTTCCCCAATTAAATGTTTCTTTAGTCCCTAAACTGATTTTATTTTGACCAGAAAGGAAAAAGGTGAAGTCCTGCATTCCTTGTATGTTTTCAGACATGGATACCCCCATATTGTGGTATGCTATTGGATGACCAAGGACTGATTGGATAACTTGTGGGTTTCAGCAAAAAGGTACATATCCCCAATAATCTTCCTTATAGTGTTCACTAAGTGTTATTATTCTAAACATTTCAGGATCAGCTTATTTTGAAAGTTCCCAGGTATGGTGATAATATGGGCCCAATACAGAAACTAATTAGCACACTGTGTCACCAACAAATACAGGTTCATTTCTCAAGACTGATCATAGCAGGGAACTCTCCGGATTTTCCCCTGGGACTCCGGTTTTGACTCTACATTACTGTCTCTCCGGGGCAGAGTCTGATTCTCCAGGGTGTGGGCGGTTTCTTAAGAAACTCTGCCCATTGGTGCGCCTTCCCTATCAGTTCCACCCACTCCCCGCCCACTTCTTCTCCTTCCCCAGCCTATTCCCCTATACAGTTACACTTTTCTGAAGCCCCGCCCCCAATCTCGATTAAGCCCCACCCCCTTTTGACACAAATTGCTTAGCTTGTATTCCTCAACGGCACCACAGGCCTCCCCCTCCAGGGAGGCCAGAAGAACACGTTTCCAGGAATGGGTATGATTTATAAACACATATACAGAAATTTAATCAAGAATTAATGTGAGTTTTATTGCTGTGGAGCAATGTGATACACACTCCACTGTCTAACCTCCTAATAAGAGGGACACCAGGGTGGGAAAGAGGGACATGGCCGGATTTACATCTCAGTAGCCTGTAGGCACAGAAATCTGAATCCCCCCCATTGGCCATCTCCATTGGACACCTCCACAATGCTCCTAACCTCCACACTGCCCCTATCATCTCCATATTGCCCCCATCAGCTCCAACTTGCCCCCCATCAGCTCCATATTGCCCTCACATTGCCTCCATCATCTCCATATTGCCCCCATCATCTCAATATTGCCCTCACATTGCCCCCATCAGCTCCATATTGCCCTCACATTGCCCCTCATCAGCTCCAACTTGCCCTCACATTGTCCCCATCAGCTCCAAATTTCCCCCAGCAGTTCCAACTTGCCCTCATATTGCCCCCATCCTCTCCACATTGCCTTCATCATCTTCATATTGTCCCCATCATGTCAATATTGCCCTCATATTGCCTCCCATCAGCTCCATATTGCCCTTAAATTGCCCCCATCATCTCCACATTGCCCCCATCATCTCAATATTGCCCTCACATTGCCCCCATCAGCTCCATATTGCCCTCACATTGCCCCCATCATCTCCACATTGCCCCCATCATCTCAATATTGCCCTCACATTACCCCATCAGCTCCATATTGCCCTCACATTGCCCCTCATCAGCTCCAACTTGCCCTCACATTGTCCCCATCAGCTCCAAATTTCCCCCAGCAGTTCCAACTTGCCCTCATATTGCCCCCATCCTCTCCACATTGCCCCCATCATCTCCATATTTCCCACATATTGCCCCCATCAGCTCCAACTTACCCTCACATTGCCCCCATCATCTCCACATTGCCATCATCTCCATATTTCCCCCAATCAGCTCCATATTGCCCTCACATTGCCCCATCATTTGCACATTGCCTCCCAGTGTCTGTTTCCTACCTCTTCCCTGGTGGTCCAGCGGCAGGAGAGGTCTCCTGCACAGACCTCTATACAGCTCGAGCTCCCGCGCGGTCTTCTCTTCAGTAATGCAGAGTGTGATGATATCATCTCCCAGTGCTCTGTATTACTAAAGAGCCGACGAGGGAGCTCAGCAGCTACAGATCTGTGCAGAAGGAGGCCCAGACCTTACCATGTAGCGGGGGTTAAGTGCGGGCAGCGAGGCTACTTTTTTTTTTTTAAAAAGTGTTCCAATGCCTATTCAGCCTTATGGTAAATCCGGCCCTGCAGAGGGATTTGGGTCTCAAAGAGGGACTGTCCCTCCTAAAGAGGGACACATGAGAGGTACGCAAAAAGACTTGCCTGTTTTGCAGTGACAGGATCAGTGGTGCTCTACTATATAAGCAGAATATGTGGCTGCTTAGGGCCCCCGCTTGATCAATGGGCCCTATAGTGCTTATATATATGTACCGCAACCGTATGTCAATGTCTTGCTAGAAATGTCAATGCCTTACTTGAAAAACAGATGTGGGAGTAAAGGGGCTCCCCATGTGAATTATTTTCACTTAGGGCCCCCCCAAAAACCTAGAGCCGTCAGTGGAAAGGGTTAATAAATTGCTCCAATTCTCTATCTTTCTTGACATTCTTGAGAACCCATAGATTTGCATACTTACACCTTATCTGGATCCAGCCGCAGCTGACTCTTGCCTTTAATAAAATGTGTCTTGTAATAACATGATTCCTATCTCTTATACAGCCAGGAATGTAACCCGGAGCACCTTTCCTCCTAGTCATTCACACTGCAATTTGCATAACGAGATAATGCCCTAATCTTGTGGGCCATGTATATTTGCATCCACCAGTAACTATGGGTCTTATCTTCAAAAGAAAAGTAGTATCATTCTGGAACCAACCACCTGCACAATATGGGGGAGAAATAAAGATTCCCAAATTGCCCTTTGACTTAAAGGGATCATATTACTTAAAAACGACTAATCCTTATGTTAGAGCCCTTCAATAAAGATGAAAAATGCCCCCAGCAGCATCTCTCAAACCCTTATGGTTTGAGAGATAACTACTTACAAAGTTCGCCCCTGGCTGACGTCAGCATTCTAGCTGAGAGTAGGAGAATCCTCTCCTGAGATCAGCCGGCGGCTCTGTAGCAGAGCCGAGATCTCATTAATTAAGTAGAAATCCATCACTAATAAGGTCTTATACATGTGCTTGGTTTGCAAACACATGTACAAGACCTTTGAAGTGAAGGATTTCTTTTTTATTAATGTGATCTTGGCTCTGCTGCAGAGCCGCAGACGGTCCTGGGACCGGATTCCTAGGCTGTCAGCTAGAATGCTGATGTCAGCCAGGGGCGAACTTTGAAAGTGGTTATCTCTCAAACCATAAGGGTTTGAGAGATGCCGCTGGGGGCATTTTTCATCGTTATTGAAGGGCTTTAACATAGGGAGTAATCTTTTTTAAGTAGTACTATCCCTTTAAATGGAGTTTTAAAGCAAAACTATCATGGTCTGGCAAGTTAAATGGATAGTAATACGTAAGATGTAAAAAATATATGTTGTAGGGTTTATTTCCCCGAATAAAACAAGGGTACTTCCACTGCTGAGAGATATTTTATTAAACAATTATAACAGCTCAAACTTGATTTTTTTTAGGTGCAATATTACAGTAGCGTGAAAATTCCCCTGCAGTCAGCTAGAACACTGACGTCAGGGGAGAGGGAACTTTGAAAGCGGCTATCTCTGAAACCATACAGGTTTGAGAGATGCTGCAGGGCTCAGTGAATTTGGATTTTTAAGGGCTACACGGTTAAATAAAGTTAATTTGAAGTACTACTATTCCTTTAATTGGTCTATATGTCATATGGTACATATTACTTTCCAATATTCTGCCTTTAACCCCTTAAGGACCGGGAAAATCTGAGTTTGATTTTACTTAAAGGGATAGTAATGTTTCATAATAAAAGCAGCTCTAATTAATCATCATAGTATTTGGACTTTGGAGAGTGTTATTTCAATTCTGTCAGAGTTGTAGTTTAGGAGTAATTCAATGACAAAGTGTCCCCCTCCCGCCCCTTTTACTGATGTAACACTGCTCAGCCAGATCAGAAGGGAGGTGCCCAGGTAGACTGCAGAGAGGGACAATCTTCAATTAAGATAAGGGAAAAACCTGAAAAGCTTGTCAAGGGGGCAGGGCCTTCATTGTTCTCATAGGAAGAAGACTGTCCCCTTCTGTTATCTGTCTGGTCTATGGACTGGATCCCACATCTGAGAAGAGATGGCTTACACTAGGTAAAAGGGGCGGGAGGGGAAACTTTGCTTGTGAATATCTCATAAACCATAAAGGTTTGAGAGATAAGACTTATATCGTTCTTCATGTTTTTTTAATGTCTACAAAATAAAATAAAGTTAAAACAAAGTATTACTATCCCTTTAAGGACCGGAGCAATTTTGACTTTTTTTACTATGTCTTTGTTCAACCATATTTTCTCTTTAATTCCTTTTGTACGCCCACACAAATAATATACTGTTTTTTTAAGCACAAGTAGGGCTTTCTTTTGATACCACAATTATATGAATACCTCATCGTTTAATTTGATTAAAAAAGAAAAAAATAGCAAAAAAACCCCCCCAAAAAAACAACATTTTGCTTACATTTTCCTGTCAGGGTTTGCATACTATTAGTTCATTACAAAAATACCCCTAAATATATTCATTTGCTTATCCTGAATATGAGTACCCCATATGCCTACTATTTCAATCCCTTTCTCACATTTACAAGTTAAATATTACAAGATGGATGACATTATTTCTAACAATTGGCATGTGAGCATTTATTTAGAAAATGTTTTACCAGGAAGAATACATTGAGATTTCTCTCGTTTTCAAGTATGTCCTGGATAGTTTTCAGTAAAAGGTTACATATTTACACTAATTGTGAGACATTATATACAAACATACAGAAATATACATACTTATTAAATAATGGGATTATTTGCAGTTACACACTGTTTGTAGATATAAAGAAACATTTGCTTTTAAGGATTTTAGACTGGGTGCAGATGTGATTTTTTCCGGCAGATTGTTCCAGATTTTTGGAGCTCTGAAGGAGAAGGCAGATCTTCCTGCTTCTTTCTTGTATTGTGGTATACGCAGTGAGTTGTTAGTAGTGGAGCGGAGGTGGAGTGGAGCATCATAGTTTAGTTGACGGTGCCAGAACCAAACGGTGCCAGAACCAAAAATGTCCCACAAAGGTATATATTTCTGAAAAGTAGACAACATAAGGTAAATAATCAGGAGAATTTTGGAGTTTTTTATGCAGCTATTTTCCAGAAATATTTTTCAAAATTGTGGTAATATTTTGTTTATTTTGCAGTTTTCACACATTTCAATATTACTGTTGATATCAAGCACGGGATAGTTGAAAATTTAAAAATATCCATTGTTTTGTGTTCAGCTCCTTCTTCTGAGTACAGCAATACCCCATATGCATAGCTTTCTCAAGGTTTGGGGGTGCTACGGGGCCCAAATTGGAACATGGGCGTTTCCAGTTTCACACTTTGAATTTTCACCGCTTGCGTCACTGGTGCCATGTCTCATTTGGGGCTGTGTAACAGTGCTCCACTCTAAGGTTTCCCCCAAAAAATGTATATTTTGGGAAAGTAGACACCCCAGGCTTTCATTTTATGTGTGTTTTCAAATTTTTTACGCTGCCATTTTGCCACCAATCCCTCGTAAATCTTGACGTAAGTTAAAAAAAACTGTGTTTTTCACACTTCAATGTTGATGTGAATTTCAAGCATATGATAGGTGAAGATTTTTAAAAATGCATTGTTTAGTGTTCAGCTCCTTCTTCTGGGTACAGTAATACCCCATATGCATAGGTTTCTCAAGGTTTGGGGGTGCTACGGGGCACAAATTGGAACATGGGCATTTCCAGTTTCACTCTTTGAATTTTCACAGCTTGCATCACTGGTGCCATTTCTCATTTGGCCTGTGTAACAGTGCTCCACTTTAAGATTTCCCCCCAAAACTGTATATTTTTGGAAAGTGGACACCCCAGGCTTTCATTTTATGTATGTTTTCAAATTTTGTACACAGCCATTTTACTGCCAATCCTGTGAAAACTTGACATAAGTAAAAAAAAACCAGTGTTTTTCATACTTAGACTTCAATGTTGATGTGACTTTCAACTACAGAATAGGTGAAGATTTTATAAGCTGCATTGATTAATGTTCGGCTCCTTCTTCTGAATACGGAAATACCCCATATGCATAGCTTTCTCATGGTTTGGGGGAGCTACAGGGCCCAAATTGGAACATATGCATTTCCAGGTTCACACTTTGAATTTTCACAGCTTGCGTCACTGGTGCCATTTCTCATTTGGCCTGTGTAACAGTGCTCCACTCTAAGATTTCCCCCAAAACTGTATATTTTTGGAAAGTAGATACCCCAGGCTTTCATTTTATGTATGTTTTCAAATTTTGTACACAGCCATTTTACCACCAATCCTGTGAAAACTTGACGTAAGTAAAAAAAAACAGAGTTTTTCACACTTGGACTTCAATGTAGATGAGAATTTCAAGCACAGAACAGGTGAAGATTTTATAAGCTGCATTGATTAGTGTTCGGCTCCTTCTTCTGAGTACGGCAATACCCCATATGCATAGCTTTCTCATGGTCTGGGGGAGCTACAGGGTCCAAATTGGAACAAATGCGTTTCCAGGTTCACACTTTGAATTTTCACAGCTTGCATCACTGGTGCCATTTCTCATTTGGCCTGTGTAATAGTGCTCCACTTTAAGATTTCCCCCATATGCATAGGTTTGTCTGGGTTTGGGGGAGCTACGGAGCCCAGTTGGAATATGTTAGTTTCCTTTTACAGACATGCCATTTTTACAGCTGGTGCCTTGTCTCATTTCGGACTGTTTGGCAATGCTGCAATTCATTTTACCCGCAAAAGTGTATGTTGTAGACAACCCTGGCTTTCATTCTATTTGCATTTTATTAATTTTTTCACTGCCACTATATCACCAGTCCCTCCCAAAATCTGCAGTAAGGCAGAGAAACACCATTTTTTTCACACTTATATTTTAGTGTTGCTCTGGATTTCAATCAGATGATATTTGCAGATTTTTTAAGTCCTTTACATTAGTGGTGAATTACATTGTCTGAGTATGGCAATGCCCCATATGCATAGGTTTGTCAGGGTTTGGGGGAGCTACTGGGCCCAGTAGGGAACATGTGTGTTTCCATTATCAGAGATGGAAAAAAAAGGTTGCTTTGCTTCCCATTATATTTTGATAGTGTTAGATCTAAGGAGGGATGTGTTTTGAAAAATAAAAAAACTGGATATTTCAGCGGGGTAAAGTGGCCAAATAATAAAAGAAGCTTTACAGCACTACTGCATTGTGCCTGAATGGTATTCCTTGAAGCAGTCACCAATGCAGAGGCCAGGTTTGGAAGGGCAATCAGGACAGTAAGTGGTGGTGTCTGTCCGTATTCCCTTGCTGTAGCAAACCCTGCAGTGCTTCTGTGGTTTGTTCTTTTGGGGAGTTGGGGGAATTTTATAAAGTGTGCTTCCCCAGGTCTTGATGGCATGATTTCTGGTGCACCATGAAACAAAAATAGGGAAATGTGTTGTAGCTGATATTGTAAAAAGCTACATTTTGGATTGGGGTTTGCCAGTTTGAAAATTAAAAATGAATTATGTACTGCAGTCTGCATCATATAGATGTCAACTTTTTTGTACCATGCCCTATACTTTCTCATTGTGAGCTATGGCTGCATTAGTTGATCACATAGATCAACTCCCCCCATGTTTTTATTATAGTCCCTGATGTAGACTGGCTTTCTCAGTACCCCTCTCCTGCCACGAACAGTGACTGCCACAGTTCTGTGCTCATGCATGGTGGTCAGCATTTAGACATCTTTTTTCCTTGAACTTAAAGGGATAGTAATACTTCGTTTTAACTTTATTTTATTTTGTAGGCATTAAAAAAACATGAAGAACGATATAAGTCTTATCTCTCAAACCTTTATGGTTTAAGAGATATTCACAAGCAAAGTATCCCCCTCCGTTCAGCCAGATCAGAAGGGAGGTGCCCAGGTAGACTGCAGAGAGGGACAATCTTCAATTAAGATAAGGGAAAAATCTGAAAAACTTGTCAAGGGGGGAAGGGCTTTCATTGTTTTCATGCAAAGAAGATTGTCCCCTGCTGTTATCTGTCTGGTCTTACAACCAGATTCACATCTGAGAAGAGATGACTTACACTAGGAAAAAGGGGTGGGAGGGGGAAACTTTGCTTGTGAATATCTCTTAAACCATAAAGGTTTGAGAGATAAGACTTATATCGTTCTTCATGTTTTTTTAAAGCCTACAAAATAAAATAAAGATAAAACGAAGTATTACTATCCATTTAACTGCCAGCAGCTCCTGTTGGAACAAAGATAAGGACCTCCCAGTTTTTAGTTTGGTATCTAGGAGTTTTTTGGGCAACTCCCTGCAATTGCGCCTAACAGTGCCACAGGTCACGGTGTCAAAACAAAAAAGAGACTTAAATAAAAGGGGGCTGGTATAATAGTTATCAACGAATAACTGATAACCTTTAATAAGGGGTAAATTAGATCCCAAATGATTTTTCCATTTGTTCCCATAAATTCGGGGCAACCAGGAGGATCAAGTTGACTGTCCTTGCCCTCATAAATTCTAAAAGCCTGGGTGTAGCCTGTGTCACTTTCACACAATTTATAAAATTTAACACCAAACTTGGAACGTTTGGAGGGGATGTATTGCTTGAACCCTAACCTGACTTTATATTTCATTAGGGATTCATCTACACTAATTTATTTTTGGAGCATATATACTTAGGCAAACTTTTTCTGTAAATGATTTATTAGGGGACAGATTTTGTGCAGTCTATCATACTGGGGGTGTTCTTTTGGGAGGCAAAGGGTATTATCATTAAAATGCATAAAGTGCAAAATTACTTCAAATCTAGACCTGGTCATTGTCTTGGGGAATATCTGGTATCACATATGGGGTTTTTGCTCCAGTAGGATCGGATACTTGGCTTTTTTATTATTCCCATTGCCATTATTAAGGCCCAGAATTGCTTAAAGGGATAGTAATACTTCATTTTATCTTTATTTTATTTTGTAGGCATTAAAAAAACATGAAGAACGATATAAGTCTTATCTCTCAAACCTTTATGGTTTAAGAGATATTCACAAGCAAAGTATCCCCCCCCCCCCGTTCAATCAGATCAGAAGGGAGGTGCCCAGGCAGACTGCAGAGAGGGACAATCTTCAATTAAGATAAGGGAAAAAGCTGAAAAACTTGTCAAGGGGGGAAGGGCTTTCATTGTTTTCATGCAAAGAAAATTGTCCCCTTCTGTTATCTGTCTGGTCTTACAACCAGATTCACATCTGAGAAGAGATGGCTTACACTAGGTAAAAGGGGTGGGAGGGGGAAACTTTGCTTGTGAATATCTCTTAAACCATAAAGGTTTGAGAGATAAGACTTATATCGTTCTTCATGTTTTTTTGATGCCTACAAAATAAAATAAAGTTAAAATGAAGTATTACTATCCTTTTAAATTCTGTGATGTCTGTGGGTTTCCATACTTCTTGCTTAACAACGAAAGCTGTAGGGTTGGCGGCAATATACTGGGCTGCATACAAATTGGTTTGGGACACAATTTCCCCCACAATGTCTTCCCCCAAAAACAAAAAAATTATCATGGGTAAATCCTTCCACATCAGTTTGAATCCCTGGGTTGCCTGTGAGTTCTGGGATTTGTGGGCATAATGGTGATACCCATTCATTAGGATCAGGAGTGGCAGGTGTTGGGGCATTTCTTTGGGCAGGTCTTTGGAAAGGTCTTTGCCGGGGCAGCTCTTGGGGCAGTACATCTCTTTCTTACAGAAGGCCCAGTGTCATCACTAGAGCTGCTGTCACTCTCTGAAAACTGCGTTATATCAAAGTCTGACACAGTGTCTGTGGCTTCTGAGTCAGACGCCAAAAAAGGCATATGCCTCTCTACACTGTGTCCGCTGCATTTTGTACACTTACCCTAAAAACTTTTTTTTTCGTTTTTTTTCTTACACTACCCCTAAATCTAAATCTAACTCTAAACTTTACCCTAACCTACGTATACCCTGAACCTACCTAACCCAAGTCAATTACCTATCTAAACTATAATTATTATATTTTTTTTTTGTTTTTTTTTTTTTGTTTTTTTTTTCCCTACTCTACTCCTAAACCTAAATCTAACTCTAAACCTTTCCCTAACACACGTCTACACTAAACCTACCCAACTACCTACCTTAAACTACATAAACTATAGAAAATAATCAAATTTTATTAAAAACAAAAAAAAAAAATAAAAAAAAAAATTAAAAAATACAAGGGGGATGGGGGATGTACCACAGATCAGCAAATGCTGATCTGCAGCAAACTGATCACTACTAGAGTGATCAAATGGGGGGAGCTGTATTGGTCACTGCAGAATAGTGATCAAAGGGTTAATTTAATTAATTTTTTTTTACTTTTTTTTCCACAGGAATGCTAGCGCAGGCTCTGGAATGCTGTGACACAATATCTCTCTCTCTCTCTCCACCTCAGCAGTATGCAAGGTGGAGGGAGGCAGAGAAATGTGACAGGGACAGTATTTACAAATACTGTCCCTGTCATTCGGCTTTTGCAACATGTGATTCGCTCATCAAGCGAATCACATGTTGTAACAATGTTTCTACTGGCTGTTACCCCGGTACCGGGTCACTTAGTAACAACCAGCCCGCGATCTCCCATCGCTCCTTGCGGCAGCGATGGGAGAGTTTAACCCATGACATACCAGGACCGTCATGGGTCCATGGAGCAAATCTACCCATGATGGTCCCGGGACGTCATAGGTCATTAAGGGGTTAACAAGCTTTTTTTAACAAAACAAAATCCACATCGCTTTTAATCGTATAAAGAGTAAACTGCACAACCACAATCTTGTTAGGGTGAAAGTTCCCCTTTAACCTCTTCAGTGCTGGAGAGGTTTCCAGCGTATTTCAAAACAATGTGTTGGAGACCTTTCTAGCATTCAAGGGGTTAAAAGCCCTTTTAAATCAATGGGAGTTTATCATATCTCCCCTATGATAAGCATACCTGGGAACTCTCAGGGTTTGGCCCTGAGACTCAGGGTTTTGGCCCAAATCTCAGGGTGAAGATCCAAAATCTCAGGGTGAGAGAGTTCAGTGCTCCCTGTTATATATTCTGCTCCAGTTAAATGCTTCTGTAGTCTCTAAATTGGTGCCACTTGTACCAGGAAGACAGAGGGAGAAGACCTGCTTGATTTGTGTGTGTTCATGAAGTGATATCTGTAAGTTGTTGTGTATTAATGGCTCCTTGAATGCTGACTGGAGAGACTCTCAATTACAACGATTAAGGATATATCGAGGTTAATCTAAATTATAGGAAATTTAAGGGTTAATATTTACACAATCTCAGGGTCAGCTCATTTTGAAAGTTCCCAGGTATGATTATAAGAGAAACATAGAATCTGCTGGTAGATAAGAAGTTAGAACCATTCAGCCCATCTAGTCTCCAATACAACAGCAAAGAAATGCTTTGGGTATCTCTCTAGCATTTGGGGGCTGAACACCACCGAAAAGTCACTTACATTATCCATGTGGCTGAAACCAGACCTAGACTCTTTGTGTGCCAGAAAGGTATCCATTCCAATGCATTGTGTTATAGTGTGTTGCATACCTCTCTGGCCCTCTAAGGGTTAGTTGGAGCATTTGCAGTGTAATTGACCCTTGGAATCTACGGAACTGACCCACAGAGTTTACATTGCAGACACAGATTGGGCCACAGTGCTTGCAAACAACAGGAAAACTAGACCACAAAGCTTGTAGTCTAGCGAGCTACAATGACCTTGTAAGGGCGAGACAGAGGTCAAGCCTGTGTGATTGTGACTGACTGATGTTAGAACCAGTAACTGAAAAGTTAACTCTTTAACTGCTCACATTTCTTTAATTAAACTCACTCACCCCTTTTAAAGCAGAACTTTCAACCACTATAAAGTCTCCCTGCTATAATTAAGCAGGTAGTGACTAGCTTTGAATATATATTTTACCTTTCAAAAGTAGCCCATTCTAAAGAAATCAGTAATTGTAGGAGACTGACGGCCGGGTTAGCGCAGTCTGCATGCCTGTCCCATCAGTCCCTTCCAGTAACCATATGGTGCACTACAGTCTACTCAATGGAAACTGGGACTGACAGTGCAGGTGTGCAGACAAGATGTCTGCGCTGTAGCCTGGGTTCCGGTCTCCTACAATTATGGTTTTCTTTAGATCGGGCTACTTTTGAAAGGTAAAATATATATTCTAAAACTAGTCGCTACTTGCTTAATTATAGCAGGGCGACTTTATAGCGGATGAAAGTTCTGCTTTAAAAAATTAGCTTATCGGATGTAAGAGTGACATCATAGTCACAGCTGTGTCCTGCTACACCCTCTCATTAACCTATGATATATATACATACCTGGGAACTTTTCATGCAGGGCTACCCGGAGGGGAACCCTGTCAGTGCTGAAAATGACGCGATTTGCGTCATAAAAGGGGTGGGGCTTAGTCACGGGGGGTGGGATAAAAAAAAAAATGCAAAATTAAGGTAAGAGGGCAGGGAGTGGAAGGAACCGGGCAGGATGGAGCACAAGTGGGCAGAGTTTCTACTTAAACTCTTCCCACCCGGTGATCCACACACTGCCCCGGAGACCCGGTAATTCAGTTTGAAATCCGGAGTCTCCGGGGCAAAACTGGAGAGTTCCCAGGTATGGGTATATGCAATGCCATATTTGTTGAAGGCCTATCTCACACATACAGTATACAATTTTAGTTGTTATGAGTGTGCATGTGTTCTCATAAAAACCACACATCTGAGAAGACATGGCTTACACTAGGTAAAAGGGGCGGGGAGGGAAAACTTAGCTTGTGAATATCTCTTAAACCATAAAGGTTTGACAGATAAGACTTATATCATTCTTCATGTTTTTTAATGCTTACAAAATAAAATAAAGTGAAAACGAAGTATTACTATCCCTTTAAACAAGCAATAATGTGAGTTTTATTGCTGTGGAGCAATGTGATACACTTAGATACATACCACCACAAAGTCTGATCTCCTAAAAAGAGGGACATCAAGGTGAGAAAGAGGGACAGAGGGATTTGGGTCTAAAAGAGAGATGGTCCCTCCTAAAGAGGGACACATGGCAGGCATGATATACACACCACACAGTCTGATCTCCTAAAAATGGGGGACACCATTTGAGTCTCAAACAGGAACTGTCCCTCCTAAAGAGGGACACTTGGAAGGTAAGGCTTTTGTAGACAAGACATTCTCTCCATTCCATCTGTAAGGTGAAACTACATGTACATCCAAGCCTGTAAGAATGAATGCTTCAACTTTTGCAACAAGGACCATGTTTTTCAGGTAATTTACAGAAACCTCAATGTGAGTGGTAACACATAATTAACACAGGAGTATAGGACTAAAAGGAAATAAATAATGCAACGCTATACTTACCATCATCGCAAAACTCTACAGATGAGGATTTAACAGTACTCCCTAAGTTGGCTTGCAGATTTTGAAATATACTATATATTTTTGCCATTAGTAAGATTTTTCTAATAGAATAAATAATTTCTAGTTAGGGGCTGGAGCATGTTACACTAAACTTTGCAGAATTTTAGGGGACATTTCTGGCGACACATTTTCTTCATAAAGAAAGGTTGTGACTAGGGGACTGACATCTGAAAATGGGGACATCTGGTCACTGTGCCCTATGGTGCATTTGGTTTACAATGAATTACACCACGTTTGTTTTTTACCCTAAGGCCCAGGCCCTGCCTGTCTTATGTCCTCTGGCCACAACACGGAATGATAGACGAAATGTGGCAGGAAGGGGAAAAAACTAGATAATAAAAGTAAATTACCCTGACTTTTTATTACCTATTTTCCTTTAAACACCGTCTTAAGTAGTTTAGGGCTGTCTTTAGATCAATACAGGTTCCAGTTTGCATAAAAGTGTCTGTTTGTCTGTGTTGTATGCATGCTAATTTGCTTATGTTTAATATTGTTATCTCTCCTTCTTGGCTAAGAAAATCCATTTAGATTATATCTTACTGCATCGCAGTAAACAATATATGATGGGTTTATTCAGGACTGTAAAGCAAGATCCCTACACGGATATAAATGGGATTAAAGGAACATTAACACCTTAAAATGATCTGGAGTTATATACACATAAATTCCAGGTACTAAATAGAACTTCAAACAATTCTTTATTTGTTTTTTGACACATTAGGTCTAGTCTTACATGTGCTCAGTGGGGGGGGGGGGGCAGATATTCTTGCTCCAGAGGTGTAACTAGAAGCCTCCGGGTCTTGGTGCAAGAAGTGCCACGGGCCTCCCCCACATTGGCCCCCTCAACCACATTGACCCCCTCCACAATGCCCTTCAATCTCCACAATGTCTCCATCTTCTGCCTCCTACCTGGAAGTCCCGCGCGGTCCTCTAAGTGATGCAGAGCACTGGGAGATGATGTCATCTCCCAGCACTCTGCATTACTAGAGCGACGGACGCTAGGCGGAGGGGTTGCAGGGGGTGGCCGAGCCCCTGGAGTGCACGGGCCCGGTCGCAAGTGAGACCCTTATAATTACGCCACTGTCTTGCTCCCTGACTCTTTCTACCAAAGCAACTGTGATAGGGTGTCTCAGAATTGATAGCTCTGTGTTGTCTGTAAAAGTGTGGAGATAAGGTAACAACCTTTCTGAATAAAAGAGCAGTTGGGATTTATCTGAATAGATTACCCTCCTGAACACTTGATTAGAAACAAAGAAACATAGAATTTGACAGCAGATAAGAACCATTCAGTACATTTAGTCTGCCCATTTTTTCCTACTGAAAAAACCTCAAACCGTATTTAGTCCTTGTCTTATGTTCAGGACAGCCTTATGCCTATCCCATGCATGCTTACATTCCGTCACTGTATTAACCTCTACCACTTCTGCTGATAGGCTATTCCACTTATCTACTACCCTGTCAGTGAAGTACAACTTTCTTACGTTAAATCTAAACCATTACCAGTTTCACAAACAAAATTAGCCAACTGGTGTCTATATAGGACAATTAACATGTGTATTAGAGCTGAACTATCACTCTAAATAAAGTACCCCCCAAATAAATATTCATATAGCGACAAGCATAGAAATATTAGCATTATACAGAATAAGTCCAGCCTTATTAAGAAATCCTATTTGATCCAAGACGAACAGGCAGGAATCAGCGCAGACATCTTGCCGAAGAGACATCTGTGAGTCTGCACTGTGTGTCCCGGTCTCCTCCAGGATTGGTGAGGGGAGTTACATTGTACCTTAAGGTACAGGAAGTGACTGATGGCACAGGAGCACACATGCCTCTAAAGCAAGATGTCTGTCTGTCAGTCTCAGATCAAGTAGGACTTATTCTGTACAATACCAGTATTTCTATGCTTATCGCTATATCAATTATTTTTTGGGGGGGCACTTTATTTTGAATTATAGTTCCACTATAAAGTGATAGTAATGTCCCAAAATTATTTTATTTTGTGTTAAATAAAAATAAATTATTTGCAGCAAATCATATCTCTCAAACCTCTATGGTTTGAGAGATGTTCGCATTTAAAGTTCCTCCCTCCCCTTCACCTGACATCAGCATTGTGCTGACAGCAGGAGATCCCGGTCCGGGGACCAGCCGTCGGCTCTGCAACAGAGCCGAAATCGCATTATTTTAGAAGAACTTCTTCAATGGAACGGTCTACAAAGTGTGCTTGGTTTGCAAGCATACTTTGTAGACCGTTCCAATGATATATTTATTTTTAAATAACACAATTTCGGCTCTGCTGCAGAGCCATCTCGAGTTGTACAACTCAAATCTCCTGCTGTCAGCTTTACAGCTGACGTCAGGAGAAGGGAAGGGAGGGGGGAACTTTAAATGTGAATATCTCTAAAACCATAGTGATTTGAGATATACGGTTTGCTGCAAATAATTTATTTTTATTTAATCTACAATACAAAATAATATAATTTTGGGACATTACTATCACTTTAAAATGAAAGTTTAGATTTTAATGCTTTGAGTGCCAGAGAGGTGCGAAATGCATTGATCTCAATGCGTTGTGTATCCTTCTGGCATTCAAAGTGTTAAGGGTCTAACATAAAATAAAAATGTTTGCAAATACCATATGGAAACACATTGTTTCAAATTATATAACCCAATTTCACTTTTAGATGACAGTTTTCATTAATAACTCTGCCATAGATTGTCTGTAGGTGTGTTAGGACTCTTTCACATGATTGACTGAAAATCAGCAGCCTCTGTGCCACATTTCCATACCTGGTAGCTTTCAGAATCAGTTCACCCTGAGATCTTGTACATTTTAAAGCGGAACTATCATCACATTAATATTGAGCCCAAAATCATAATTGCAATAGCGATATGTATAGACGTACTTGTATTTTCAACTATAATTGCGGCATTAGTCAAAATAGAACCTTTTAGGCAGGCAGCGGGGAACAGACATCTTGCAGAGCCGGGATTGCTGAGTCTGCGCTGTCTGTCCCCTTCAGCTCCAGGATTGGTGAGCTGAATGCCTGGTTACCTTAACCCCTTAAGGACCGGCATGCACACGCGTGGCCGGCACTTGAGGACCACGGGGCTTTTTTTTTTTTTTTTTTTAAGTTCCGGTTCAGATCACCATTATCTACATTTTGGTCCTAGGGGACCTTCCTCATGTTGCTGAGGGATTGAACTCAGTACAGTGATCATCACTACACTCTTGTGTGCTGTTTCATTCCTATCTGAGGTCTGACACCCTGGTGGGTACATATTGATATTTCTCTTACAGAAATGCACCATACAGGTTAATAATGTACATGTACATGCTGTATAAACACCATTTTTGTAAACCAAAGACTGGCTAAATATGGCCCACGGGCAGGGGAGGGCTGGCAACTAGTGGCCTGGAGGGCAAATACAATCAAGTGGCCCATTTCCACTATCATTCCAGCCCACTGTCCCACTTTACCCCCTTTTGTACATTTTAAACTTGTCTTTAATGTTGTAAAGGCAAATCATACCACAGAGCTTACAATTTAAATGGTGCTACACTAGTGATACTATAGAGCTTACAATTGAAATGGAAGCTAGACTAGTGATACCACAATGCTTACAGTTTAAATGGGGCTGCACTAGTGATACTATAGAGCTTACAATTTAAAGCTACACGTATGGTACCATAGAGCTTACAAGGTGGAATTGGTTATGCTACTAGTGTAGCTCCATTACAGTTATGAGCTCTGTGGTACCACTAGGGTAAGGGTTGTAAGCTCTGTGGTTTCTTTAGTGTAGCTTAATTTTATTTGTAAGCTCTGTGGTATCACTAGTGTATCTCCATTTACAGCAGCTAGAAGGATATTGATGAGGCAGTGGCCCACCAGCCCAGACCTGTGACCAGCCCAGGGGGCAATTGCCCCTCTGCCCCCAAGGCCAGCCCTCCCCTGCCCACGGGCCAGTTTAATGTGGACCTTGGGTCTGGCTGGTAGTACACATACAGCAGAGCTGCTATCCTGAGAAAGTATCACTTCTGACTTTCTCAGCAGAGGAAGAATGATACGATACATTTACTGCAAGTCATACAATATATCACTCTATGAGTGCAGCTGTTTGATCAGAAGCACAAGGAACAGCCAGACTTAAGCCTCTGTCATTGTCACTAACAACTCAGGCCGAAAGTCAAAGTGCAGGAAAAGCAATATATGAGATATGTTGTTCTTCACACCGTGAACTTTGATGAATACCTTCGGGTATTCATCAATGATCTATCAAATGTCCCCATCTTGCATATGTGAAGCAGGGGAAATGGTGTAAATGGTGCCCATCATGACCCATGCATATACATCCAGCATATGTGTAAGCTTGTGTTTGCTGCCATTGATTATAATGGAATACTCCAGGTTGACACTGGCAGATGGAATTGGTGGGTTTATCTGGCCATCGCTAATTGATGAATAAGCAATGGCAAGATCCAATCTGCCCATTGCTGAACAGGTGAATGGCTAATGTAAAATGAAATCTCTTGATTTCCTCACTTATTGAGCCATTCACACCTTTATGAATTTTAGCCTTGTCAGGGAGGGGGAATACTACTGGGTAAGGATATTAGTCAGGTAAATGGGGCTGAGTGCATATACATGCATATTTAATATGCTTGTGAGGCCAACTGAATACATTTTGAACAGAGATTTTAAAATACACTCCCTCTCCTTGCTTTAAAGGAACAGTATACAGGAATGCACCAATGCAGGCTCATGGCCTTAGCCTCTATTGGCAGTGGGTGCACTTAAAGGGATAGTAATACTTTATTATTACTATCCCTCATATTGTAGGTATTTGCAAAATAAGTTAATAGCCCCAGGTTCATCTCTCAAACCTTTATGGTTTGAGAGATAACTGAAGTCAAAGTTCCCCCCTCCTTCCCCCTTCCCGTTGTACTGACTGCAGGGGAAGTCTGTTGTACGACAGGCTTGCGGCTCTGCAGCTGAGCAGAGATCCCGTTAGTGAAGAAGAATTATTTCACTGAAATGGTCTTCTACATGCGCTTGGTTTGAAAGCACATTTAAAAGACCGTTTCAGTGAAATAATTATTTGTCACTAATGCGATTGCGGCTCTGCTGCAGAGCCGCATGATGAAAGACAGACCGGATATCCCTGCAGTCAGCACAACGCTGACTTCAGGGAAGGGGGAGGGAGGGGGGAACTTTGCCTTCGGTTATCTCTCAAACCATTAAGGTTTGAGAGATGAACCTGGGGGCTATTAACTTATTTTGCAAATACCTACAATATGAGGGATAGTAATAATAAAGTATTACTGTCCCTTTAACAGTATGCATTACAGAACAGAGTCGTGTTGTAAATATTGGCAGACCCACTCCTCCAGCATTAGACTTTAGTGCCAGCTAACCACTTACACCTGCCCATAGCAACTGCAGAGAAACTGACAATAATGGCAATAAAGTTGTCTATGGCATTTAAACACATGGCATAGATCCTGGTGATTCCTAAAGGAACACCTTGCTATACCCACAGACTGCCACATTGCCCTCCCCTTGGCACAAACTCCCTGGCACTCAAATGGTTAAGGAGGCTTTTTGGTGTACGTAGCTTAGTAAACTGGCACAAGACAGGCGCAGGCAATTGACAGGAGTTACTGCCCAATGTAGAGAGGAATCATCTGCTCCAGTAACACCTCTTAATAATGAACCCCACTTAATCCTTTGAGTGCCAGAGGGGTATCCAACGCATTGTAAAGCAATGCGTTGGCTACCCCTCTGGCACTCAAAGGGTTCAACTTAATTTGGGCAGAAAATACTAATGGCCTCTCAGAATCAATTGTGTAGCTTATTCCTCCAAAATGAACCTTTAAACCTGTTAAGGACCAGTAACGTGCCAGGAACATCACAAGTGTCACTGTGTTAAAGGGATAGTAATGTATTAAAGGGATAGTAACATGTTATATAAAGTAAATATTATATTGTAAGGTTTATCCTCCTGAGCACAACACACTGCTGAGAGGTGTTTTATTAAAAAGTTATAGCAGCTCAAACTTTAATTTTTTAGGTGCAGTATCACAGTGGCCTGAAGCTGTACAGTGGCGCTGTTGCTACACCATCCTATGGAAGTTTCTGGTCAATTGACCAGAAGTTTCCATAGGACGATGTAGCAACAATGCCACTGTAATATTTCAGGCCATTGAGATACTGCACCTAAAAAAATCTACTTTTAGATGCTATAACTTTTTAATAAAACACCTCTCAGCAGTGTGAGTACCTTTGTTGTACTCTGGAGGATAAACCTTACAATATAAATTTTACTTTATATAAAGTGTTACTATCCCTTTAATTATATAAAATGTAATATTTTAGACCATAAAATAAGAAATCCATAGATGCAAAGTCCCTGGTCCAGGAACTCCTGCTGTCAACATACAGCTGACGTCAGGAGAAGAGGAGGGAGAGGGGAACTTTAGAATGCTCTATATCTCAAACCATAAAGGTTAGAGAGATAGGAATGGCATTGATGGATTTCTTATTTTATGGTCTGCAATACTTTTATATCATTAAGACATTACTATCCCTTTAAGGAAAGGTGACGGTCCTGGCAATGACCTTTGTGATCACAGCTCTCTTGAACACGCTGAAATTCCTAGGGGGGGGTTCTAAAACTGACTGTGCCAAGACTGGAGCAGTCAGTTTCAGAGCCGGTACGTGTAATCTCTCACAGGTATTGGCTCCTTGAATTAAGTCTATGCAGTCCTTAAGGGTACAAGTGCCCATGGACCACCGGTCCTTAAAGGGATAGTAATACTTTATTATTATTATTATTATCCCCCATATTGTACATTTTTGTAAAATAATTTAATAGCCCCCAGGTTCATCTCTCAAACCTTTATGGTTTGAGAGATAACCGAAGGCAAAGTTCCCCCTCCCTTCCCTGAAGTAAGCGTTGTACCTGACTGCAGGGGAAGTCTGTCTTACGACAGGCTTGAGGCTCTGCAGCTGAGCCAAGATCCCATTAGTGAAAAGAAATTATTTCACTGAAACGGTCTTCTACATGTGCTTGGTTTGCAAGCACATGTAGAAGACCGTTTCAGTGAAATAATTATTTTTCACTAATGCGATCTCGGCTCTGCTGCAGAGCCTCAAGCCTGTCGTAAGACAGACTTCCCCTGCAGTCAGGTACAACGCTTACTTCAGGGAAGGGGGAAGGAGGGGGGGAAATTTGCCTTCGTTATCTCTTAAACCATAAAGGTTTGAGAGATGAACCTGGGGGCTATTAAATTATTTTACAAAAATGTACAATATGGGGGATAATAATAATAAAGTATTGCTATCCCTTTAACAGGTTAACTGGTAGTGAATATCATATCCTCTAAGGCAGACATGATTATTTTTCATGGAGTCCAGAAGCAAAGAATCATGTCTGCCTCTATGGAAATTATATCCAGTAGTAACATTAAGATATGTTCTGGAGAACCAGTCCAAACAATACTGATCTGTAGTGGCCTTCGGGATTTTCTGCCTAAATTCTGATAACTATAGATTATTTTTATTACTTTTACTCTTTTGAGTACCATAGGTGGTGTCAAATTCATTGTTTCTCAAATTGTTGCATGCCGTTCTGGCTCTCAAAGGGTTAATGGAAAAAAAGGAACTTCTTCTGATGGGAGACTTTTCATACAGAAGTTATAACAGTTCCAACATTATTTATTTGTTTTTTTAATAAATCAGGCAGCGCCAACTGGTGTCCAAAAGGCTAATTTCTTTTTATAATGCCCTCAGTGGGAGAGGTAGAGTCATTGACTATGGCTCTGGATAGTAATTGATAGAAACAAAGCCACCTGGTGGTCATAATAGAAAATTGCAGTTTAATGTAAAAAAAAAAAAGTTTGAAGTATAATACATTTCAAGTGAAAAATATACCACCAATGGAAGTACAATTTTATTTTTACCCAGCAGGATAATCCCTAATATATATTTTTTCTTAAAAGAAAGTCTACTCTGCCTTTAAAATGTCAATGATATTGCTTTGCTGCCTGGATAAATTAGAATTACAGTCATGAGCAGCAGGGGCAGATACAGAAAGGAACGCGACTCGGGTCTGATAAAGCCTAGATTTGTGCAGACAGAGAGCCGGTGGCCTCTTGCAGCTGTCACACATATTTTGACTGCAAGATCCCCGGCTGTTTTGTCCTCTCTCAGTACGTGTGGAGAGTTTATTTTACAAGCACATTTTTTCCCACAAGTATAAGACCTGCTTTTGATCCGTCTCCGCTGAGAAACGAACACATTTTTTTTTCATGCAGTTAACCCTTTGAGTGCCAGAGGGGTACTGCAATGCGTTGCGCGCCCCTCTGGCACTCAAAGGGTTAAAGGGGAAGCAAATAATACCTTACTGTGGCCAGAAAAATCCTAATGGGCCCACATGAATTTTGCTCTTTTGCCTTTGTTTAGGCTCCAGCCAATCTTTATCATGAGGTCCACAGAGACAGACGTGACATTCGGCAACAGGAACACAGGACCTCAACCTCTGCTTACATCACATGATAATCTTAACCCTTTATGGATTTTAAAAATAAATACACACTACTCCAAAACTCCCATACCTCCCAGGTGTCCCTCTTTAGGAGGGACAGTCCCTCTTTGAGACCCAAATCCCTGTGTCCCTCTTTCCCACCCTGGTGTCCCACCTTTTAGAGGATCAGACTGTGTGGTGTGTAAATAATGGTATCACATTGATACACAGCAATAAATATAACATTAATGTTTTTTAAAACATCAGTATCTGTGTTTATAAATTAGTCTGTGTAAATAAAATACTTTGGTTTTGCTCTAAATCATTTGTCCAGTTACACCAAGAGGTATCAGAAGGTCATGAAATAACCTAAACATTCTCTGTAATGGCCTGCCCACCAGGCACACCCGCAACAAAACCCCCTAAGGCAAAATTGTCCCTCCTCGGCCATTTGAAATGTTGGGTGGTACGCACTCCCCACTAGCCTAACCGCAGCCTGTCATTAAACTCTCTGTTGATGGATTGGCTGGGAACGCATTCCAATCAATGCATTCCAGTTCGCCCAACAATGGGTGGTTTTACCCTTTGAGTGTTAGATGGGGTACGAAATACATTGCAAAGCAGTGTGTTGCATATCCTTCTGGCACTCAAATGGTTAAACAATCATTCATTGGCTATAAGGCACTTGTATGCACTATACACAGTAGTGTGTGTCCCTGATGTGCTGCTGATGGCATTGGAGACTATAGCCAATGGAACTGTGCTGGCAGATTTGTACACACAGAGAGTTCTTTTGATCCATTGCAATCACAGCTGAGTCACAGACTCTTTTGACAGACTTCAGGTAGATGGAGCTAACATCATTGAAAGTGGAAAGAAAAAAATGAAATGAAATAGCTGATTCAACACAGGTGCACGTTTAAAGAAAAAGAACGCAGGTAGACTAAATTAATATATACTACTGAAATAATACAATTTAAAATAAAACATTACTATTCCTTTAAACCACCCTGATCAATGCATAATGCCAGACACTGCATTTACATCTTCAAGTATGTATAGCACTATTCATGTACACAGCACTTTACAGAAATAATAATAGTACAATTCAAAGATACAGGACAGGGTTAAGGGCATCAGGTGTAACGGGATAGTATTACTTAGAATGTAAAACAAAATATGTTGTAAGGTTTATCCCCCTGAGAAAAACAAGGGATTTCCCACTGTTCATAGGTGTTTTATTCCAAAGTTATTAGAGCTCAACTTGAATTTTCAAGGTGCAGCATCACAGTGACCTGACATTGTACAGTGGCGCTGTTGCTACACCGTACTATGGAGATTTATGGTCAATGGACAAGAGCTGTCCATAGGATGGTGTAGCAACCACACCACTGTACAATTTCAGGCCACTATGATACTGCACCTAAAACATTCAGGTTTGAGCTGCAATAACTTTTGTAAAAAAAACATCTTTCAGCCATGGGATTCGTCTTGCTTTACTCAGGAGGATAAACCCTACAACATATATTTTTTTTTACTTTTTTTTTTTTTACTTTTTTATTATTACTATCCCTTTTAAGTATTACTATCCCTTTAAGTGTGATCATTACATTATTAGAGAGGGAAGAAGTGCAGCAAAGGGAATCATACATTGTGATGGGGACCCTGCCCTAAAGCGCTTACAATCTAAATCTAAGTCATAATCAGGAAAATAATTGTCAAATCTTTATTGTAATATTTCCGTTATTTTCATTTATTTTTCTGTTTCTTTATTACCAGGTGAGTTTAACTCCTGGGATGTTGCAAAGAAACGCATTTTAGACATTTCTCCATCCAAGGGGTATACCTTTCAAGTGTTCCTCTTTAGGAGGAACAGTCCCAGTTTGAGACCCAAATCTCCCTATCCCTCTTCATTTCCATGGTGTCTTTAGGTGATCAGACTGAGTGATGTGCATTTAAATGTATCACATTGCTCCACAGCAATACAACTAACATTTACTATTTTATAAACCTCTGTATCTGTGTTTTTATAAATCAGTCCATAAATAAAATACTTTGCTCTAAATCATTTATTTAGTTACACAAAGAGGTGCCAATAGGTCATGAAATAACCTAAAAATTCTCAGTATTGCTTCACCTACTAGCCACGCCCCCCAGCAAGACCACCTAAAACACAAGTGTCTGTCTTTGGCCATTTGAAATGTTGGGAGGTATGAAGGGGTTAATACATTGCCTAAATGTCTGTGCCTTAAAGGGATAGTAATATTTTATTATTTCTATCCCCCATATTGTACATATTTGTAAAATAATTTAATAGTCCCCAGGTTCATCTCTCAAACCTTTATGGTTTGAGAGATAACCGAAGACAAAGTTCCCCCCTCCCTCCCCCTTCCCTGAAGTCAGCGTTTTACTGACTGCAGGGATATCCGGTCTGACTTTCATCATGCGGCTCTGCAGCAGAGCCGCGATTGCGTTAGTGACAAATAAATATTTCACTGAAACAGTCTTCTACATGTGCTTGCAATCCAAGCACAAACCAAGCACATGTAGAAGAAGACTGTTTCAGTGAAATAATTCTTTGTCACTAACGGGATCTCGGCTCAGCTACAGAGCCGCAAGCCTGTCGTACTACAGACTTCCCCTGCAGTCACTACAATGCTGACTTCAGGGAAGGAGAGGGAGGGGGAACTTTGCCTTCGGTTATCTCTCAAACCATAAAGGTTTGAGAGATGAACCTGGGGGTTATTAAATTATTTTACAAATATGTACAATATGGGGGATAGAAATAATAAAGTATTACTATCCCTTTAAGTTCCTTATTTTTTTTTTTTTTGCTTCATAAACCAGTCTGCATTTTTTTTCTAGCATAGGAGGAAAAAAGTAATTAATAGGCACATACAGGCTTTTTAATTTCCTTGAACAAATTTAGTAAAATCCAATTTGCATCACCCGAAACATGCTGCAGGCTGGAAGCTGCTGGCATTACAAAGATAATTCATCTAATTCTATGCCACAGGGCACTCGCTGGCAGCCTGGCACCATCCAAATTGCATGTGAACTAGGTGCTTCCTTACTTCTAAAGAAATGCCTAAGAGCTCTGTCTAGCATTCGTGTGATTAACCCTTTGAGTGGCAATGAGTTGGATACCTCTCTGTCACTCAAATGATTAAAGGGCCCTTGGCAATTTTTGGGAATTGGTATTTCACCCCTGTAATGTGGTTGGTTTGCTCAAGAAATATTCCACTTTTTCTTTAAACTTTCTGCTGACACTTTTTTTTTTTTTTAAAAGACAATTTAGAGTCTAAAAAAATCTCATCTGATTCATGTTTTTTGGTGCCATTTCCTCCTTTTGACCTGGGTTGGCTACAGGAAAAGATTTGAGGAAGAAAAAAAAAAATATCTGTTGTGCAAAAAAGGAACCGTCAACATTTGACCTGCAGTTGTTATGTTACTTAGATTAGTTTAAGTGCAGCCATGAGAGGTGCGCTCATTATCCTAGGCCCCTCGGACATCTGCTTGTTATTTGCTGATGTCTGGCTGCTAGTAAGTGGCGGCAAGTCTCAGTACTAACACAAGGGGATTGTGTTCCCGGCATATAAGCCCAAAGTGACTCCATGAGGTGTGTGCATAAACACAAAGAGGATGGAGCATTCCAACACTAATTCGGTTATTAGCAGGAAATAATGGAGAGCAGTTACCTGCTTCAGATCTGGGTTATGGATGACCCCTTTAAAGAATAAGGGAAAGTGAGCATATTGGCATCAGAGCCCACCTTTGAGAGCAAGTATTGTGTCAGTTGTGTTTAACCCTTCAAAGCTTGAGACCTCACCAGCATCCAAGAGTTTAAAGAGGATCCAAGTCTCTAAGATAAAAGTTTAGTTCATTTAAATGATAAATATAATTTTTCGACAGTAGTCCTTAATAGGTAAAGACTGTCATGTGGTGTGAGCAGCAATTGAGGTTTGGTTTCAACTGTCATGTCCGCCTCCATGGATATGTCATCCGCATACCTGGGGACTTTGACTTTTGGTGCCGCAGGGAGGAGAAAAATGTTGAGATTTGTATCAAGTAAGGAGTGGGGCTTAATCGTAAGTGGGGGCGTGGCATAATATACATGACCAAAGCAGGAGGAATAGGCTGGGGAAGGATGAGAAGTGGGTGGGGAGTGAGAGGAACAGACTGGGAAGATACAGATTAAAAACTCCCCACATCCGGAAAACCAGCCTCTGCCTGGAGACCCGGTAATTAGTAGCAAAAACTGTAGTCTCCGGGGCAAATCCGTTCCCAGCTTTGGTCATCCAGGACTGATTGGTGACGTCATCTCTTGACCAACGGCTCAATGGCAAAATTCATAGGTGCCATAAAGATTTTCTGGCCATAGTATGGTAAATAGGGGTTTAGTATTAGAAGGTGTTTGTTCTCCTAACCATTTGAAGGCCAGAGGAGTATGCAACGCATTGCAAATCAACGTGGTGCATACCTCTCTAGCACTCAAAGGGTTAATACCCAGGTCTTTTGGAAAAAGCCCCTGGATTTTTGGAAACCTAGCAATTCCCTTGCTGCACACCAGTGGCAGGATGGAATCCAAGACCCATAATGCACTGCGCCTATGTGACAGCCTCACACACTCTGCTCCTGCCTTTGCTTTGTCCACAGTAGTGAGTAGTTGCAGTCTCAAAAGTTTAAAAGCCCCATTTAATCAATCTGACATTTAGCACGTTTTAGGTTTTTTTTCCCCTATGGTGCGGTTAGTTTTCTATAGAATTGTTCTTCTCTCTTTCTGTGCATACAACCCTTTGTTCCTCTTTGACTTGTTTTTTTTTTCTATCTAGAAAATCCATCTGCTAGAAGGCGGCTTTGAGGTTTTAATAAATGCTGTTTTACAAGTTTGGAAGAATAGCTGGGCCCATTCAGAAAAAAAAAAAAAAGGGAGTGAAAATGTTTACAATGACTGCTCCCCGCACAGCCGCTCTGTATGTGATCAGAACACTTACACACCCACTCCTGCCATGTGAGTGATACACTGCCCCCTTCAGGATGTCTGTGTGATCATAGCTATTATACATCCATCCCCCTAGCCTGTATTAACCATATGAGTGCCAGAATGCAACAGTGCATTTCAGTGAGACTGATGTACTAGGATAAACAGGAGAGATTCTGGGGCAAACCAGCTGAAATATAGGGAATGTATAAACAATTTCCATTTTATTAAATGGTGCTTTTAACTCTGTGAAAATGAAAAAGGTCTCCAAAGCATTACTATCATTCAAGGGGTTAAAAAAAACCATTTACCGTGGCAGCAGACTCAATAAAAATAATGATCATGTTTTACTCCTATTGGATCAGACTTAGCAAATGCCCAGGGCCATGCAGCTCAAGAACTGCTCCTGACTGGGGGGTGAGATTAGAAATCTGACTATACTACTCACCCCCACCATCCCCACATGGTATTGGGCTGGAACAGAACCCTAAAGTATGTCACTCTGAGCCTCAGATTTTGCAGGTTGTGTGCTCAGTCCCCACAGAACCTGTGTTTCAGACTTTCAAGTCAGACACAGAGGATGGATGGGGACTGTGTACACAGCCAGCAAAGTCTTTCAGTTCCTTCTGTTCTTATGGAAGCCACATTGGAGCCCCAGGTGTCTGTTATCAGACTGCTCTCCGTGGGTCTGCCTGTGCTCACAATGCAGCCCCAGGTTCAGCATCAGGTGAGGCGGGGAATGTAAGCAGGGTGCTGGGTTGTATAGCTAGGGGCACTAGTAGCACAAGGGACGTGGTCATGCCACATTACAGATCTCAGGTTAGACCTCACCTAGAATATTGTGTACAGTACTGGAGACCCCATCTCCAGAAGGATATAGATCCTCTAGAGAAAATTCAGAGAAGAGCTACTAAAATGGTGACTGGTTTACAGGACAATAAATATCAGGATAGACTAAAGGATCTGAACATGTATAGCTTGGAGGAGAGAGAGAGAGGGGATATGATAGAAACATTCAAATACATGAAGGGATTCAACAAAGTGCAGGAGGGAAGTACCTTTCAAAGGAGTAAAAATGTTAGGACAAGAGGCCATAGTCTATAACTAGAGGGACACAGGTTTAGACGTAATGTAGGAAAGTTTTACTTCACTGAGAGGGTAGTAGATAAGTGGACTAACCTACCGTACTGTGTACCCCTGATGAAGCAGTGCAAACTGAGAAATGTGTTGGGTGGTAGTGAGTGGTTAATGTCCCATATTCAACTATATTAAAAATATATTTTACTTTGTTATTTGTATCTGTATTGATGCTGGATATATCCTATCATTTATATTAATATATATGATTTTTAAACACTGGATAATCCCAGATTAAAGATAACTGACATTTGACCAGTGTCGTTACTTCTTAGGCTCTAGCCATAGATTAACCCACTCCTAAAATAGGTTAAACTAGACCCTAGATAGAGGGCCAGGTGAAAACCAAAAGAAAGGACAGTGGTGTCTGGAAGATTCCAATCCAGGTTTGGAGAGGTGGAGATCTATCTGAATGAAGAAACCGACACTGGGGTTATCCAGTGAAGGAGTTTATGCTGTGAGGCTGGTTCTGCCTCAGCAAATGGTGAGTGCAGCGTGTGTACAGTGAGAGGGGTTACCTGGCACGGTGAAGGGGCATACCTGGGAACTTTCTGGTATTGCCCCGGAGACTCCGGATTTCACAGTGAATTGCCGGGTCTCCGGGGCGGTCTCTCAATCTCCGGGTTGTTCTCCATCCCGCCCCAGTACCTCCCGCTCCCCACCCTCTTACACTCATTCAACATATATTTTGCCCTTTTTTTGTCCCGTCCCCCTTGTGACTAAGCCCCGCCCCTTTTATGACACAAATCACATAATTTCCCTCCCGGATCGCGCTGGCAGGGCTGCCCTCCAGGTAGCCCTGCCTGTCAGGTTCCTAGGTATGTGAAGGAGAACACATATAATAGTGGTGGAGGTGCAATATCTTCCTGAACAATTGTGTGTGCCTTTTTTTTTGTCTTTTTTCATGCAGGCCTAAAGAAGAGCCTGCATTGCAGTATTAGCCAGCTGTGACAGGCCTAGCAATACGTTAAAGCATCCTCATAAGTAATCAGCTTTCCTCCAGCTGTAGTTGGACTGCAATCCACAGCATCCTCAGCTGGCCAACGGCCAGGGCCGGATTTATAATTAGGCAGAGTAGGCATCTGCCTACAGGCGCACCCTACAGATGGGCACTGTCACTGGGATCATGTTGTGTGTGTTTAGTCACCTACCCCGCCCAGAGCCATGAAGACAGGTCTGTGCCTTCTTCTGCACAGACCTGTAGCTGCTGAGCTCCTTTGTCGGCTCTTTAGTAATACAGAGCACTGGGAGATGACATCATCTCCCAGCGCTCCACAATACTAAAGAGAAGACAGCGCTGGAGCTCCAGCATCTACAATTGGATGCTGTCGCTGGTCCACCAGGGAACAGGTAGGAAACGGACAGTGGGGCAATATGAGGGTGCAATGTGAGGGTAATATGGAGATGATGGGGGGCAATATGGAGCTGATGGGGGGCAATGTGAGTGCAATTTGGAGCTGTTGGGGGCAATGTGGATATGATAGGGGCAATGTGGAGCTGATGGGGGCAATGTGGATATGATGGCGGCAGTATGGAGCTGATGGGGGGAAATGTGAGGGCAATAATGTATTTGGAGATGATGGGGGCAATGTGAGGGCAATATGAAGATGATGGGGGGCAACGTGGAGATTAGAAGCATTGTGGAGATGGCCCAATGGGGGGGAGCTTCAGATTTCTGTGCCTACAGGCTCCTGAGATGTAAATCCGGCCCTGCCAACGGCCAGCCAGCTGAGGAAGATGGGAGTTGAGGTCTAACTACAATAGTAAGGCAGCAAGTTTCTAACTCCTGACACAGGAGACAGACAGACGTACATAGGCATCAACAGGCTACTGCATGCCCCGTCAAGCCTGCACTTGAACTCAGGCTCCTTTCTTTGTGGGAGCTCTGATCCCTGGCCTCTCATTTATTGTCACCTAATCCTTTTTTTCCTCTGCTGCCATGTGTGGTTTTCACTTCTCCCTCTTTGTCAGTCAGCTATTTCCTTGTTCCTTGTCTGCCCTCCGCACATTCCAAGCTGTGTCACTGCAGCACAAGGATTTTCCAGTGTGAGAGGATCAGACATGCAGGAGACAGCGGTGGTCTCTGTGTAACACTATGCACTGAGAAAAGGGAAGGGGGGCAAGGCAGGGGTGTGAGAGAAAAGCCCAGGACCAATACTCCTTAAAGCCCCTTTCTCTTCAGAAATTAAGCTAGGATTTCAGGGATGAATTTAGGTTTATGTATTTCTTTTCATTCTGATTTATATCTCACATGGAGCTCAGCTACTTCAGAAAAATCTAAAATGGAATACAAAATGATGAGGGGCATTTTTTTTTTTTTTTGCATGATTTCATCTTTAATATTAAACCTTTGGAAGCCAGGGTAGTCCAACTCATTGCTTTGTAATGCATTGGACAGCCCTCTGGTGCTCAAAGGTTAAAGACCTTATAATGAAAAAAATATGTGTTATACAGCTATTCCCAATAGGCAGAGTAGGCAACTCCTAGAGCTCCGAATTTAGAGGAGGGCCTCAGCTGTGTTGGCCACACCCACATTCTGAAGTGTGGGTGTGGCAACAGCAACCTCAATGTCTCTGTACCTGTTTTATACCCCTTTGCAGGCTATTATTTATCCCCTTTTGATGCTAGAGAGATCTCCGATGCACTGATCCCTGACTGTCGTTGACAGATTTTCCTCCCTGCGATGTGGCTACTAGGAGTGTAGCCAGGCCGTCCCGGAGTAGCAAGGATCCAGTGAATGGGAGTCAAAGGGGACACTTTAAACCATTCCTGGAATAACACCAGGCAGAATAACATGGATCCAATCCCTTTATTTGGGAACACAGGGAACATATATATTGCCAGAAGTTTATCCCTGAGTTTGTATTTTATGGAGACATTATACCCTCGTACTGAAACAGAGTGTATGGAGGGTTACAGTTATCTGTAGGAGGTGAAATAGTGTGTTTGTGGGTTCATGATCCTGAGTGAGAAGTTATTGATATCCCCTACTTCAGGAGCGAGTGGCAGCTATAGTTTTTTTTGTCAGTTGCATAGTGGTGGGCGGGCTGGAGGGGGTGGGCCAACTCCCTGTATGATAATCATGCCCCCATTGAATCACCCAATGGGAGCAGTACCTTCCCCATTGAATCACCCAATGGGAGTTGTGTCTCCTAATGAGACATAAATTATGTAATGAGGCATTCTGTTCAATGTGTGTGTGTGTTTTTTGAAGAGACATAAATTATGTTCTGTGTGTGAGGTACCATAAATTATGCAATGAGGCTTATTCTTTTCTATATATAGATATATATATATGTGAACTTATAATCGCCAGGATACTGTGTGTGTGATATACAAGTCCTTGATGGACCACAGGTCCGATAGACACTGCAGAGTAATGAATTTTAGATCTCTTTAGCAACCAAGGGGTTAAATCTTTTTCCATTTACTTGTCCAAATGGCCCATTAATTATTAACCTCTTGGATGGAAGGAGGGTATCCAACACACTGTGGTGCAATGTTTAGTGACTTCTGTGTTATCCAAAGAGTTAAAAATTACACTTTGACTCAATTAAATTGTTTTATTTCTTACAAATATTGCAGTTGTTTTGCCTCTGAATTATTCTACTTTATTCATATACCAACTTGTTCCTATAAAAAGAATACCTTTTTAATGATGGTTTATTTCTTGATTACAGTTTCCTTTTCCTAAGAAGCCTTTAATTTATATTTTATTACATTTGTTATGAAATAAGTGTATGATTAATGCTTTAGGGATTTATACTGCTCCCTAGATCTTTGCTTGGGCGGGGCACCCTACCCCCCAGTCAACCTGTACATACCTGGAAGGTTTGCAAACACTGGCGTGTACCTGCTTCTCACCAGCTGCATGAAATATGTACTAGTCTCCTTCACTGAATAGCATTCACTGCTCCACAAGATTGGTTGGGCTTAAAGGGATAGTAATACTTCGTTTTATCTTTATTTTATTTTGTAGGCATTAAAAAAACATTAAGAACGATATGTCTTATCTCTCGAACCTTTATGGTTTGAGAGATATTCACAAGCAAAGTTTACCTAGTGTAAGCCATCTCTTCTCAGATGTGGAATCCAGTCCATAGACCAGACAGATAACAGAAGGGGACAATCTTCTTCCTATAAGAACAATGAAAGCCCTGCCCCCCTTGACAAGTTTTTCAGGTTTTTTCCCTTATCTTTATTGAAGATTGTCCCTCTCTGCAATCTACCTGGGCACCTCCCTTCTGATCTGGCTGAGTAGTGTTACATCAGTAAAAGGGGCGGGAGGGGGATACTTTGTCATTGAATTACTCTTGAACTACAATTCTGACAGAATTGAAATAACACTCTCCAAAGTTCAAATACTATGATGATTAATTAGAGCTGCTTTTATTATGAAACATTACTATCCCTTTAACCGGATAACTGGGGTGTCATCAGAAATTTTTTTTGGGGGGCAAAGCCATAATATGACCCCCAGCCCAGCCTGCCCACACATCTCCTATGTTTATATGGAGGGTGCAAGTGCCCCTCCCCCGGTCACCCATGCTGGATAGTTTTTATTTTAATCCCTCAAAAACCAGAGGGTTTGGACAACGCATTGCCTTGCCCACCCATCTGGTTCTAAAGAGGTTAATAAGCTAACAATTTATACCTAAGAGATAAATATTAATGAAGGTATTTCACCAGGAAGGATACATTAAAGGGATAGTAATACTTAAAATGTAAAAAAATATATGTTGTAGGGTTTATCCCCCTGAGTAAAACAAGGGTACTCCCACTGCTGAGACAGATTTTATTTAAAAATTATAACAGCTCAAACTTGAATTTTTTAGGTGCAATATCACACAGGCCTGAAAATTTACAGTGGCGCTGTTGCTACACCATCCTATGGAGATTTATGGTCTACAGACCAGAGCAGTTCATAGGATGGTGTAGCAACAGCGCCACTGTAAATTTCCAGGCCACTGTGACATTGCACCTAAAAAATTCAAGTTTGAACTGTTATAATTTTTTAATAAAATATCTCTCAGCAGTGTGAGTACCATACCTGGGAACTCTCCGGATTTGCCCCGGAGACTCCGGTTCTGACAGAGCATTACCGGGTCTCCGGGGCAGAGGCTGATTCTTCCGGATGTGGAGAGTTTCTATTGAAACTCTGCCACATCTGCTTTTTCTCCCTCTGTTCCTCCTTCCCCAGCCTTCTGTGTGACAACTTTAACCCTCTGAGTGCCAGAGTGGTAAGGAATGCATTGCTTTGCAATGCATTCCGTACCACTCTGGCACTCAAAGGGTTAAGTCCCCCCACACTCGTGGCAAGGCCCGCCCCTTTTTGACACGATTAGCGTCATTTTTGTCACCCCCTGCTGAACAGAGGACTACCCTCCGGGTAGCCCTCAACTGGAAGTTCCCAGGTATGGTGAGTACCCTTGTTTTATTCGGGGACATAAACCCTACAACATATATTTTTTTACATCTTAAGTATTACTATTCCTTTAAAGCAGAACTTTCAGTTCATACTTATTCGCCATGCATTCATTAAACGCATGGAGACTAGCTTTGAAATAGATGTTTTACCTTTAAAAAATAGCCCAGTATAAAGGAATCCTTCCTATCTGGGGACTGACGGGCAGGTTAGTGCAGTCCGCGCGCCTCCGCTGTCAGTCCCTTCCGGTATCCATATGGTACACTGCAGTACTACTCAGTGACTGACAGCGCAGGAGTGCAGACAAGATGTCTGCTCTGTAGCCTGGGTTCCGGTCTCCAAACAGGAAGGATTCCTTTACACTGGGCTATTTTTTAAAGGTAAGACATCTATTTCAAAGCTAGTCACCATGCGTTTAATGAATTCATTAAACGCATGGCGATTAAGAATGAACTGAAAGTTCCGCTTTAAGATTGTCTCTCGTTTTCAAGTATGTCCTGGTTACTCATTTTATCTTCCTCAGAAGAGTGGTAGCTGAGTTGATCTTGCCAGAACTAGAACCCATTAACCAACAGAGCTGTCTCAACAGCAAGAGACAATATGAGATGTCAAAAAAAGTACTTCTAACCTGTGCCTGACTTGTGCAGGATTATGTGAAAGGGACAGTAAACACTAAGGACCTTTAAAGTGATAGTAATGTTTCACAATAAAAGCAGCTCCAATTAATCATCATAGTATTTGGGCCATGGAGAGTGTTATTTCAATACTGTCAGAGTTGTAGTTCAAGAGTAATTGAATGATAAAGTGTCCCCCTCCCGCCCCTTTTACTGATGTAACACTGCTCAGCTCAGAACAGAAAGGTGGTGTCCAGGTGGATCAAAGAGAGGGACAACCTCTAATTAGCATAAGGGAAAAACCTGAAAAAACTGTTATGGGGGTAGGGTTTTCATTGTTCTCTCAGTAAGAAGATTGTCCTTTGCTGTGAGATGTCTGGTCTGTGGACCAGAATCCACATCTGAGGGGAGGTGGCTTACATTAGGTAAAAGGGGCGGGAGTGGGATACTTTATCATTCAATTACTCTTGAACTACAACTCTGACAGTATTGAAATAACAGTCTCCATGGCCCAAATGCTATGAAGATTAATTGGGGCTGCAGTTTTTCTGAAACATTAGTATCCCTTTAAGACAAGGAAATAGGGGACCAATGCTAGAGCTTACCAACTGAATCATAGAGCACAAATAAACATTCCCAAAATACCAACTGATTTAAATGGGGCTTTTATCCCCTTGAATGCTAGAAAGGTCACCAATCCATTGTTTCACGATGTTTTACAAACCTCTCTATTACTGAACAGGTTAAAAAGTCCTTGAAAATCAGTTGGGACGTTTGGGATTGTGTATTCATTCGTGCAGATGGTTGACTCCAAATTTACCCTTTTCTTTCTGCTAAAAGCCCATATAAAATAAAATAATAACGATAGAAAGACAGACAGACATGCCGATAGATAGATATAGATATTTTTTTCTGCGCAGCTATGTGTATGAAACTTATTTGGCATTCAAAGGGTTACAATTCACTGAAAAATCATTAAATATGGAACTTTTTTTTTTTAACCTGACTGTAAATATTTTGATAGTACACTCTGGGGGAGAGCTTGAGTCATAGACTGTAACTCTCCATCGTAACTGGTTGGAACAGCACAACCTAGAGATCACACTGGAGAAGCTGCATTTAAATTACAAAGTTTGAGCAGGTTCATCCAAATCAATTAGCATTTAATATTCCCAATCGGTCAACTTGGTTAGAATCTTAAATGGATAGTAATACATAAAATGTAAAAAAAATATGTTGTAGGGTTTATCCCCCTGAGAAAAACAAGGGTACTCCCACTGCTGAGATATATTTTATTAAAAAATTATAATAGCTCAAACTTGAATTTTTTAGGTGCAATATCACAGTGGTCTGAAAATTTACAGTGGCGCTGTTGCTACACCATCCTATGGATTGCTCTGGTCTGTAGACCATAAATCTCCATAGGATGGTGTAGCAACAGCGCCACTGTAAATTTTCAGGCCACTGTTATATTGTACCTAAAAAATTCAAGTTTGAGCTGTTATAATTTTTTAATAAAACACCTTTCAGGAGTGGGAGTACCCTTGTTTTATTCAAAGGGATAAACCCTACAACATATATTTTTTTACATTTTAAGTATTACTATGCCTTTAAAGGGTTGGTAATGTCCAATGATAATTTTATTCTGTGTTGTAGATTTAAAAAAAAAATAAATTATGCGGAGCAAATTCCATCTCTCAGACCTTTATGGTTTGAGAGATATTCACATCTAAAGTTCCCCCCTCCCTCCCCTTCTCCTGATGTCAGCTGTAAAGCTGACAGAAGGAGATCCATGTCAGCTGACTTGAGGCGGCTCTTCAGGGGAGCGAAATAGCGATATTTAAAAATAACTTCTTAATTGGAACATTCTACAAAATGTGCTTGCAAACCAGGCACACTTTGTAGACCGATCCAATTAAGTATTTCTTTTTAAAGATCGCTATTTTGGCTCTTCTGAAGAGCTGCTGGCTGGTCCCAGGACCAGGATCTCCTGCTGTCAGTAGAGCGTTGATGTCAGGAGAAGGGAGTTGCTCCACATCAGGGGCGGATTGTAGGGGAATACCAGCCCGGACATTTTTTTTAAAGGAGCCCACTAGCTGCACCAACGTCCCTATCGATGCCCCCTTGTGGTCCCTGCACGGCATTGAAGGCTGTCACAAAGAGTGTCTGTGCCGGTGGCAACACAGACCTCTCTTTCAAAATATCGTGGGACAGTGAGGTGAGATCCTCTGATCTCCCCCACCGGCCCATGATCTAGCGGCCCACCGGGGGATGCCTGATCCGCCCATGCTCCACCTAATTTATTTTTTTAAAATATACAACACAGCATAAAATTATCATTGGACATAAGTGTCCCTTTAATGCACAGGGATGCTTAAAACACAATACAAGTGCTCAAACCTATTGGAAATTAGGATGAAATTGTGAGCCACAACAACAGCAAACTACAGCTAATTGAGAGCTAGTAATTCCTACTTATGCATGTAATTATACATATATCTTCAACAATTAAAATGTAATTAGAGGAATTACAGCTAAAAATGCTTTTGAATGAGTTTTGGTACTATGGGTGCACACGTCTTTTGTTGCATGGCTAATTACAAGTAATCAGCAGATGGTAGAAGAGATTTGAACTACTTCAAACTAAATACACTTATTGATACCACCCTCCTCCCTTCACAACCACTTCATCAGCCCCCATTGTTGTGCAAATGTCTAATTTTCCCTTTTGTGGCTATTTGTCCATCACCATCTACTGCTGTTGTTTTGGCTTTATCAGATTGTCCTATTTCTCACTGAAACCTGACAGTCCTGATGTATCGGTACTTACATAGGGTTCTACCTAGGGTAGTCAGATCTTCCATTTCAAACCATATACATATGAAAATGCATGCTTCAGGGCGGCAAGTAATTATTACTGGGCTTCAATGGTCCCATGTATGAGTATCCACTCAGATGCCTGTATTTTCTATGCACCATTTTGGGTCTGTATTTTTTTTTTTAAAAGTATATTTTATTATCAGATCGTTCCATATATATCACAGGTACAAACAAATACAAAAAGATTATGCAAACATATCAAAAACAAAAAGGTGCTCATGACATGGAAAAAAAAATCACAGTTACATGAGTAGTAAATACAGAAACAACCTGAGGTTTTTAACCCCTTAGGGACCCTTGACGTACCAGGACCGTCAAGGGTAAACTTTCTTGAAAGACCCTTGACGGTCCTGGTACGTCACGTACATTTTACTTACAGCGCTCTACCGGGAGCGCTGTAAGTAAAAATGGGGCATGAAATAGACCGCTCCAAGATCGGAGCGCTCTATTTCAAGCCCCATAATGACGCGCCGATACACGTGACAGGTCACGTGTACCGGCCCGTCAACGTGCCCCTATGCGGACGTTATGGGACGGAAATGTCCCATAATGTCCGGTCCTTAAGGGGTTAATGTTATTACTAGTCTAACCCCCACTACTCTCAACAACTAAACCCCCCCTTCCCCAAGTCCTCTCTCCCCCATACTCGTGGCCCCCCCCCCAGCCCACACACAGCAACCACACGTCACAAGCAACCAAAAATCCAAACGAAAAAGCCTGATTCAACCATCACAGGTAACCAGCCCGTCATCAAGTGCCTCATTATCATTCGCTCTGTCTGTCCACTATATCTGCCATTTTCCCCAAATTTTATCAAACTTGCTCGGATTACCCCGGTGTAGATAAACTAATCTATAGTGTGGGACACACTGCAAAACCAAATTTATCCACGCCCTGCAGATGGGAACTCTGTCTGACAACCAATTCAAGGCCACCACCTTTCTCGCCATTACCAGGAGCTCACTCAACAAAATTTTGTCAGCAGCACCCTCAATTTCATCAGGGAAAATAGATAAGAGACATATCTTCGGTGTCACCGGGATAGGCCTCTCCAACACCTGGGCCACAATACGCATGACTGCATGCCAGAATTTCACAACACCAGGACATCCCCAGATCAAATGAAAATACGTACCCCGAATATCAGGGCAACGAGGACAAGAATCAGATCTGGAATTACCCATTCTACACAGTCTAACCGGCGTATAATAGATACGGTGCAGAATATTCAGCTGTATCATTTGGTGCCTAGTCGACGTCGCCACCGTTGTAGGACCTGCCTTAGCCATATCCCACTCCCAATCTTCCAATTGGCCCAGGTCCAATTCCCACTTGGCCCGAGAAGGGAGCTCCCCACTATCTACACAGGAATCTATCCAACGATAGATAAAGGATATAGATCTCGGAGGCTCAAGAAATGTCATCCTAGTGCGCAGCGAAAACCTAGAAACCACTGGAGTTCGATCCCCCCATTGAGCACGTAGAGTATGCCTGATACATAAATAGGAATAAAAGAAGGTATGCGGTATATGGAATTCTTCATGCAATTGCAAAAAAGATTTCAACTGATTATCGTGATAGAGTTGTCCGAGGCGAGTAACACCATACCTGGTCCATATGGGGCCGCAATCAATATTAGATAAGTGACTTAAACCCGCAGTACCCCACAAAGGAGTATCCGGGTCCATGGAATTGTATCTCAACATCCCCTTCAATTCCTCCCATGCCTTGTAAAGAGCCAGTATTAGTGAGAGTCGAGTCACAAAAATCGCAGGGCCGCTGTGCAAGAACTGAGATAAGGTATACGTGGGGTGCAGCAATAAGGCATCCACCTTGGTAGTCTGATAGCGAGGGCGGGAGGAAACAAAATCTAATGCATATCGACATTGTGCCGCTAAATAATATCTATAAAAATTAGTGTAGTTAGTCTGACTCTAGCCTTCCCCCCCCCCCCGCCACAAAAAGCGTGTAATAATTTTGTCTAATTGTCGAAAATATTTTTTAGGTATGGGAATTGGCGTATTTTGAAAAATATACAAAAATTTAGGCAGAAAGATCATTTTAATAAGATTAGACCGGCCAATGACATTCAAGGGCAAGGAGAGCCATGCAGTTGTTTTATCATGAAAATACTGAATATTGGGTAACAAATTCAACTCCAAAAAGGAATCCAACGCCACCGTCACCCTAATCCCCAAATACGTACATTCTTCCACATACCCAAGTGGGGCTGAGGGCGCAGCGGACCCCCTTGGTCTACCATCGATCGGAAGCAAAGAGGACTTAGCCCAATTAATTTGGAATCCAGAATATGAACCAAAATCGTCCACCAACCTCAAAGTGGTCTCCAGAGAGCATCCATCATCTTCCAAGAAAAGCAAAACATCATCAGCATATAGGGCAATCTTTTCCTCTCTATCCTTTACCCTCAACCCTTTAATCAAGGGATTTGCACGGATAAGAACAGCCAGAGGCTCTAAGGCCAAGGCAAATAATCCGGGCGAGAGCGGGCACCCCTGTCTAGTACCACTTGCAAAGAGAAAAACTGCGAGCTCATACCTCCCGTCATCACAGAAGCCCTGGGCTTACAATATAGAATACGATTTTGGGTCTGTATTTAGTTTACACCTCCACTCAATAAACAATAGCCTTTATCAGTCAGAATGAGATTAGCCATAGAGAGAAAACCCCACCTGTAATGAGCCTCTGCAGGGACTATTTGGTGACAGGCAGATACCGGAAGCCCAAGACCAACAGTTTGCTTGTGAACAGCTGAGAACCCCCTTGGAGGGGAGTTGGAGGGATAAGAGACAGAGTTGCATATAAAAGTGGGAGAAGCAGGTGATAGCAGGCAGAAAAGGTGGGAGAGTTGGTGGGGTTACCACAGAGCTCACCATTCCAGAGAATCAGCCTCTGTACCCAGAAGCCCATTCACTGAAAACCAGAGTCTCCAGAGCAGATTCTAAGAGTTCCCAGGTATGGGCATATGTAGCTTAGCAAACTGACAACAAGCAGGTGTAGAGGCAGAACACTGACTCCATGTAGAATCACCATGGAACATTCACGCTAATGTCTCGGGATCCAGCAGAGGAGCCAAATGGGGTTTCTGTGTGAGCAAATAGGAGAAGCATAATGTTTCAATTATACCAGGGTTCTCCAGTGATATCACTTCTCCAGCCCCTATGTTATTCTACAGAGACAATGCACTAAGATGTTGCAAGTGTCAGAGATCTTAAAATGACAGTAATGTTTCACAAAAACAGCAGCTCCAATCAATCTTCATTGTATTTGAGCCATAGAGAGTGTTATTTCATTACTGTGAGCATTGGAGTTCAAGAGTAATTGACTGATAAAGTTTACCCCTCCTGCCCCTTTTACCTAGTGTAAGTCCCCACTGCTCAGAATCCTGTCCATAGACCAGAAAACTCACATCAAGGGTCAATATTCTTACTGTGAGAACAATGAAAACCCTGCCCCCCTAGACAGGTTTTTCAGCTTTTTCCCTTATCTTAATTGAAGTTTGTCCCTCTCTGCAATCTACCTGGACACTCCCTGCTGCTCTAAGCTGAGCAGTGGTTACATCAGTAGAAGGGGGGGGAGGGGGATACTTTATCATTCAATTACTCTTGAACTGCAACTCTGACAGGGTGGGGGCTTACACTAGGTAAAAGGGGTGGGAGGGGGAAACTTTATCATTCAATTACTCTTGAACTACAACGCTCACAGTATTGAAATAACACTATCTACGGCTCAAATACTATGAAGATTAATTGGAGCTGCTGTTTTTGTGAAACATTACTATCACTTTAATAAGAGGAACACCAGGTGGGAAAGAGAGACAGACGGATTTGGGCCTCAAAGAGGGACTGTCCCTCCTAAAGAGGGACACTTGGGAGGTATGATGTACTATTATCACACACACACACACACACACACACACATACTGGGGCAAATGTACTATGGGAATTGTACACTCTTTCAGGAGCTGAAATCACCATTACGTCCCTATGGCTACCTAATACCAATTTACTAAGTTATATACACCAAAATACCTCACCTAAATGCTGCTTGCACCAAGAGGAGGGCAATTAGGCAGTCTGTGGACATTTCTGGGAGTTAATTTAAACAACAGAAAGATCAATATTGTTTATTAACATGGTGTCGACAGCTTGCTCTCTATCACTGTCAATTTCCTTGAGCATGCTATGGGGATAGCAAACAGTCTAATGCTGGCGGAGTATGTCCACTGGTATGTACTACAGTGATCAAATGATGTAGTGCATAATCCTTAGTGCAGCCACGCACATTAGAGACTATCTCCATGTGGATGCACTGTGGAATTCTTACATTCACCTCCATGTGCTATTAAAGCGGAACTTTCACCCAAATAAAAATAGATTTAATCCGATGGCTCTCAGTCTACTATTTTTAACGGCTATATTTATTTTAACAAAATCGGCATATTTAGAAAGTTATTTAATGTATAAGAAATACCTGGTGACGTCCTTCCGCTGCACACTACGGTACACTTTGCGCCGCTCTGCTCTCCAGCCCATCCCCTTGCCGGCCAGAGCCCAGTAATAAGCCTGCATTGCATGTGTAGGACATGCGCATATGGGCTCTGGCCGGCAAGGGGATGGACTGGAGAGCAGAGCGGTGCAAAGTGTACCGTAGTGTGCAGCGGAAGGACGTCACCAGGTATTTCTTTTACATTAACCCCTTCCCGACAAGTGACTTACCAGGTACGTCACGAAAAAATGTCACTTAGTGACAAAGGACGTACCTGGTAAGTCACGGAAGTCATTCACTACAATGGGAAAAAAAAACCCCCGTCGTTAAGTGCCGGCCGCGTGCGCTCGCAGCCGGTCACTAAGGGGTTAAATAACTTTCTAAATATGCCGATTTTGTTAAAATAAATATAGCCGTTAAAAATAGTAGACTGAGAGCCATCGGATTCAATCTATTTTTATTTGGGTGAAAGTTCTGCTTTAACCCCTTAAGGACCGGAGGTTATGGGACATTTCCGTCCCATAACGACCGCATAGGGGCACGTTGACGCACCGGTACACGTGACCTGTCACGTGTATCGGCGCGTCACTATGGGGCTTGAAAGAGATCGCTCCGATCTTGGAGCAGTCTATTTCATGCCCTATTTTTACTTACAGCGCTCCCGGTAGAGCGCTGTAAGTAAAAAGTACGTGACGTACCATGACCGTCATCGGTCCTTGAGTAGTTCAAGGACTGTGACGGTCCTGGTACGTCAAGGGTCCCTAAGGGGTTAATTAATCTGGACAGAACCCACACATTACGATAATTTCTAAAAGCACGGTGAATGGTACATTTGGCCTAGAACAGAAGTAATTAGCATACTGTGCCTTGGATTAGCATACATTTCCGTACTGTGATGTCTGTCAAAACATGAAGATTAATTAAGCAAAAAAAAAAAAATTTAAATAAAAATAACTTCTACAGTATAGAGGCATATTTTAATTTTCTGTGAAACCAACTAGATTTAGGTTTCGGTAATGGGTCAGCTTGTAAGTGGAACAGAACCCTAGTAAAAAGAGACTACATTTATTTACCACATTGATGTACCTAGGTAGGTGTCCTTTATACAGCAGTCAGTTAGATCTGTACCTGGGAACTTCCTACCTTCAAGCCCCCAGAGATGGCTCATATGCCGGTCTGAATAATGCAAATCATGTCATAAAGTGGGTGGGAGCTTAACTGGGTGGGCAGGGCCGAGAGGAGGAAAGGTGGAGTTTCACTTTAGAATGGGCGTGGAAGCAGGAGAAAAGGATGGGAAATGGGCAGGTTACCCAGGATTCTCACCAAAGCTGGAGAATCAGCCTCTATGCTCGGAGACCTGGTAATTAACTATATAAAACAGAGTCTCGGGGGCATATCTGGGGAGTTCCTAGGTGTGGTTATATCAATCTATTTATTTTATGCATTATTATATGAATATTATGCAGTTCCATCTATATACTGATCTGTTCAAGCCTACCTCTAGGCCTTACTTCCTCACAGCAAACAATGGGCTTCATATATATATGACATTTTGTTACACAAAATAAGAGACACTTGTTTCTAGTGTATAGATTATGCAAGATGATCCAGTGATGATCTGATGTCAGTGGATTCCCAGCCCGATTGCTTCACATTGCTCTTGCCACCTTATGGTCCTTAAAGTGTTACAAACACCGATAAGGGAGCAGATTTGTTTCTTCAGACCTCCCAACAACATATTAAATAACCAATTTAAGGTCACTGCAAGGCCTGTGCGGATTCTTCCTGAAGCAAGACACATTTCTCAGTCTCTGACTGTGAACAGTGCACATTATAAGTTATGGAAACATTGTATCCTCAGGTTTCAGGAAGTCTGGTTCTCCTGGTTGCACACTGAGACAAGGGGGGAAACATTTGGTTACAAGTTTTGCCGGAGAGATTATTTATGGTCCTAACATTGTTGTGATTGATGAATTGATTTGCATTTCCTCCTTTGGCACAGTAAGGTTTTTAGCCCTGGACAGGATCAAGATGGCAGATTTATTGTCAGTGGTGTTAACCCTCTGAATGCCAAAGGAGTACCCAATGCTAAACAATGAAAAAAAGTATGTTTCGGTGCCCTCCCTTGGCTGGCTATTTTTTTAATGTAGCACAGCGTTACCCGTTTCTCTCTCCCCCTCCGCTCCTTCAATCCTGGACCAGGACTGAAGGAGCGGAAGGGGAGAGAGAAATGGGGGGTCAAGAGGGGATAAAGAGTCAGATAGGGGGAAGAAAGTGTCAAATGGGGGAATAACAGTCAATATGGGGATCAAGAGTCATATGGGGAAGAGTTAGAGTCAAAGGGGAGATCAATAGTCAAAAGGGGGATCAAGAGTCAGATGGGGGAGAGAGAGAGTCAAAGGAGGATCAACAGTCAAGAGGGGGAGAGAGTCAAAGGGGGGGGGGGAGAGTCACACAAAGAGAACATACACTCTGTCACACTGATACACATATAGAGAAGAACACACACATACTTACACACTGATATCCTTACACAGACTCACAAGCACTGACACACTTATATCCATATAGGGAACACACACTGACACACTTATATCCATACAGGGAACACATACTGACACACATACACATATAGAGAACACACACACAAACTGACACTTATACACATATAGGGAACACACAAACACACTGACACTTAAACACATACAGGGTGGGCATAAAGGGGTAGGACACAAGAGGCGACAAAATTAGGTTTTGCCTAGGGTGGCAAAAATCCTTGCACCGGCCCTGTTCAAAAGTATTTATTGGGTTAAAAGCCCCATTTAAAATAGTGGGAAATTGTATTTGTCGCCTGTAGAACAGCTGGTTTGTTCCAGAATGACTCTATTTTCTTTTGGATGTAAGGCCTTCAGAGTGCAGTCTCTTAACATAGTAACATGGTAATTTAGGTTGAAAAAAGACTTTCGTCCATCTAGTTCAACCCTTTTCCTATTCCTGTTTACCATCGTTGATCCAAAAGAAGGCAAAAAAAAAAAAAACCCTTAATACAGCAATTTCAAATTCTGCCTTGAATGGGGGGAAAAAATTCCTTCTTGATTCCAAATGGCAATGAGATTTCTCCCTAGATCAACAAGGACTAGAAAAATATTAATCCCAGTACATAGCCCTCTATGTTCTGATCTTGACCAGGAAGCATCTCTAAAGGACTAAATTCCTATAATATATGTGTTTTCATAACAAAGGTTTACTACTTCTTTAAACTTTTGCGAGGTGTATGCAATGCATTGTCACTCAAAGAGTTAAAGGGATAGTAATGTTTCATAATAAAAGCAGCTCTAATTAATCATCATAGTATTTGGACTTTGGAGAGTGTTATTTCAATTCTGTCAGAGTTGTAGTTCAAGAGTAATTGAATGATAAAGTATCCCCCTCCCACCCCTTTTACTGATATAACACTGTTCAGCCAGAGCAGAAGGGAGGCGCCCAGGTAGACTGCAGAGAGGGACAATCTTCAATTAAGATAAGGGAAAAAGCTGAAAAACCTGTAAAGGGGTGCATGGCTTTCATTGTTCTCATAGGAAGAAGATTGTCCCCTTCTGTTATCTGTCTGGTCTATGGACTGCATTCCACATCTGAGAAGAGATGGCTTACACTAGGTAAAAGGGGCGGGAGGGGAAACTTTGCTTGTGAATATCTCTCAAACCATTGAAGCTTGTCCCTCTCTGCAGTCTACCTGGGCACCAGCAAGGGACAATCTTCTTACTGTGAGAACAATGAAAACCCTGCCCCATTAACAAGTTTTTCAGATTTTTTCCTTATACTAATTGAAGATTGTCCTTCTCTGTAAGCCTTCTGGACAACACCCCTCTGTTCTGAGGTGAGCAGTGTTACTTCAGTAAAAGGGGTGGGAGTTGGTTACTTTATCATTCAATTACTCTTGAACTACAACTCTGACAGAATTGAAATAACACTCTCCATGACCCAAATACTATGAAGATTAAATGGAGCTGCTTTTATTTTGAAACATTACTATCCCTTAGAGGTAGATTTAGTTAACTTAATCAAACTGCATATATGCTGTGCTACCCATTATTTTGTAAAGGAAATACAGGGTCCAGTTTACATCCCAGGAACCACTAGGCAGGACAAGATAGGTGCCCTTAGCTCCTCCCATGGCCACACACCAGTCATCTTCTGTTCCTGCCCACAGTCCCCTCCGCAAGTTATTTTGCACAGAAAATACCCACAGCCTATAAAATACATGCATCACACACACACACACAGACACAAATGTAACCACGTGGTTGCTAGAGAGATCTCCAACAAGTTGCTTCACAATGTATTGGATACCTCCTAACATTCAAGGGGTTAGATAAAAGCCAGTTAAATGGGTATATAAACAATAGTGTTGAGCGAGCATGCTCGGCCGATGCTCGGATCGGCTCGAGCATCGCTCTGCTCGGCAAATGGCGGTACTCGTACGAGTACCGCATGTGCTCGCCCGCCATGTTCGGGTCTCCTCCCCGCACGTTTTGCGGCTGCTGCGCAGCCAATAAACGTGCAGGGAGGCTCTGACATCGGTGTAATGCCAGCAGCCATGTTGGCTGCTGGCATTACACTGATTGGCTGGCCAGAACCCGTGGTCGGGTGCTGTATAGCACCTGACCATCGAGTTCGGCTCAGTCTTAGCCAGGGAGAGCTGAGGATAGGAAGGGAAAGGCAGTGTAGGGAGGAAAACAAGCAAAATTGTGAAAAAAAAGAACCAAAAGTCCTTTTTAGGACTACTGTGTGTGGGGGCAGCAGGTTATTTTGTGTGGGGGGAAAAAAAAAAATATATATATATTCTGTTTAGTGTGCAAAGTTGCAGATTAGAGCACATTCTGTTTAGTGTGCACAGTTGCAGATTAGAGCACATTCTGTTTAGTGTGCAAAGTTGCAGATTAGAGCACATTCTGTTTAGTGTGCAAAGTTGCAGATTAGAGCACATTCTGTTTAGTGTGCAAAGTTGCAGATTAGAGCACATTCTGTTAAGTCTTCAAACTAAAATATCAAAGTCACATATTACATTCAGTGTGCGTCGCCGCAGTTTAGCAGCACATTCTGTGTACTGTGCAGAGTTGCAGAATAGGAAGAAATACTGTTAAGTCTTCAAACTAAAATATCAAAGTCACATATTCCATTCAGTGTGCTTCGCCGCAGTTTAGCAGCACATTCTGTGTACTGTGCAGAGTTGCAGAATAGGAAGAAATACTGTTAAGTCTTCAAACTAAAATATCAAAGTCACATATTCCATTCAGTGTGCTTCGCCGCAGTTTAGCAGCACATTCTGTGTACTGTGCAGAGTTGCAGAATAGGAAGAAATACTGTTAAGTCTTCAAACTAAAATATCAAAGTCACATATTCCATTCAGTGTGCTTCGCCGCAGTTTAGCAGCACATTCTGTGTACTGTGCAGAGTTGCAGAATAGGAAGAAATACTGTTAAGTTTTCAAACTCAAATATTAAAGTCACATATTCCATTCAGTGTGTGTCACCGCCGTTTAGCAGCCTATTCTGTGTACTCTGCACAGTTGCAGACTAGGAAGAAATACTGTTAAGTTTTCAAACTCAAATATTAAAGTCACATATTCCATTCAGTGTGTGTCACCGCCGTTTAGCAGCCTATTCTGTGTACTCTGCACAGTTGCAGACTAGGAAGAAATACTGTTAAGTTTTCAAACTCAAATATTAAAGTCACATATTCCATTCAGTGTGTGTCACCGCCGTTTAGCAGCCTATTCTGTGTACTCTGCACAGTTGCAGACTAGGAAGAAATACTGTTAAGTTTTCAAACTCAAATATTAAAGTCACATATTCCATTCAGTGTGTGTCACCGCCGTTTAGCAGCCTATTCTGTGTACTCTGCACAGTTGCAGACTAGGAAGAAATACTGTTAAGTTTTCAAACTCAAATATTAAAGTCACATATTCCATTCAGTGTGTGTCACCGCCGTTTAGCAGCCTATTCTGTGTACTCTGCACAGTTGCAGAATAGGAAGAAATACTGTTAAGTTTTCAAACTCAAATATTAAAGTCACATATTCCATTCAGTGTGTGTCACCGCCGTTTAGCAGCCTATTCTGTGTACTCTGCACAGTTGCAGAATAGGAAGAAATACTGTTAAGTTTTCAAACTCAAATATTAAAGTCACATATTCCATTCAGTGTGTGTCACCGCCGTTTAGCAGCCTATTCTGTGTACTCTGCACAGTTGCAGACTAGGAAGAAATACTGTTAAGTTTTCAAACTCAAATATTAAAGTCACATATTCCATTCAGTGTGTGTCACCGCCGTTTAGCAGCCTATTCTGTGTACTCTGCACAGTTGCAGAATAGGAAGAAATACTGTTAAGTTTTCAAACTCAAATATTAAAGTCACATATTCCATTCAGTGTGTGTCACCGCCGTTTAGCAGCCTATTCTGTGTACTCTGCACAGTTGCAGACTAGGAAGAAATACTGTTAAGTTTTCAAACTCAAATATTAAAGTCACATATTCCATTCAGTGTGTGTCACCGCCGTTTAGCAGCCTATTCTGTGTACTCTGCACAGTTGCAGACTAGGAAGAAATACTGTTAAGTTTTCAAACTCAAATATTAAAGTCACATATTCCATTCAGTGTGTGTCACCGCCGTTTAGCAGCCTATTCTGTGTACTCTGCACAGTTGCAGAATAGGAAGAAATACTGTTAAGTTTTCAAACTCAAATATTAAAGTCACATATTCCATTCAGTGTGTGTCACCGCCGTTTAGCAGCCTATTCTGTGTACTCTGCACAGTTGCAGACTAGGAAGAAATACTGTTAAGTTTTCAAACTCAAATATTAAAGTCACATATTCCATTCAGTGTGTGTCACCGCCGTTTAGCAGCCTATTCTGTGTACTCTGCACAGTTGCAGAATAGGAAGAAATACTGTTAAGTTTTCAAACTCAAATATTAAAGTCACATATTCCATTCAGTGTGTGTCACCGCCGTTTAGCAGCCTATTCTGTGTACTCTGCACAGTTGCAGACTAGGAAGAAATACTGTTAAGTTTTCAAACTCAAATATTAAAGTCACATATTCCATTCAGTGTGTGTCACCGCCGTTTAGCAGCCTATTCTGTGTACTCTGCACAGTTGCAGACTAGGAAGAAATACTGTTAAGTTTTCAAACTCAAATATTAAAGTCACATATTCCATTCAGTGTGTGTCACCGCCGTTTAGCAGCCTATTCTGTGTACTCTGCACAGTTGCAGACTAGGAAGAAATACTGTTAAGTTTTCAAACTCAAATATTAAAGTCACATATTCCATTCAGTGTGTGTCACCGCCGTTTAGCAGCCTATTCTGTGTACTCTGCACAGTTGCAGACTAGGAAGAAATACTGTTAAGTTTTCAAACTCAAATATTAAAGTCACATATTCCGTGTAAGATGAAGAAGGCGGGTAAAAAGGGACGGGGAAGTGGACGTGATCCTGATAGTTCAGGGCGCGGGTCAGGACGCGTAGAAACTGTGCCTGGTGCCAGAGCACAAGAAAGAAAGACATCCACCATACCTAGCTTCATGTCTAATTTTACAGGGCGTCGCAGGACATCACTCTCGAGGTCCGACCACTGCGAACAGGTGGTCGGTTGGATGACAGCTGATACTGCTTCCAGTCGGTTAAGCACCACCCTGTCTTCCACCAAGTCCACTCTCAGTAGCCAAGAGTCTGGTCAACATAATCCTCACTCTGATCATCCTTCCTCCCACCATACACGGTCTGGTCAAAGAAGTGATCCCACACTGGGATATAGTGAGGAGCTCGTCTCATCACCAATACTTCATTTGACCCTCTCTCCAAGCACGCTTGCAGAGGAACATGACATCTTGTGCCCTGATTCACAACCTCTAGAGGCTACCCAATCACAAGAAGATGACAGATGTGAACGGCATTTAAGGTCAAAGGAAGTAGTGGATGATGATGATGATGATGAGACACAGTTGCCATTAAATCAACCACTATTTCCGTCTCAAGACCTTGTTGAGGAGAATGTTATACAGTTGTCAATGACTGAGTATGTGGTGGGATCAAGACTTGAGGAGGATGATCAGAGTGAGGAAGTGGAGGAGGACTTGGTGGACGATGAGGTGACTGACCCCACCTGGGAAGGTGTAGAGCCGAGCGATGACAGCAGTCCTGAGGGTGAGCCATCTGCAGCACCGCAACAGGCTGGAAGAGGCAGTGGTGTGGCTACAGAAAGAAGGCGGACCGCACCAAACCGGCCCGCAAATGTTCCACGGAGCACCCCCTTGCGTAAATCTACCTTGCCAAAGGGTAGGTGTTCCGCGGTATGGCGTTTTTTTAAGGAAAGTGCGGACGACAAAAGAATTGTAGTTTGCAACCTGTGCCACACCAGAATGAGCCGAGGCATGAACACTAGAAACCTCACCACCACCAGCATGATCCGACACATAGCATCCAAGCACCGTAGTAAGTGGGAGGAACGCCTGGATCGCCCATCTGTGTCTGCAGGCCACACCACTGCCTCCTCTTCCCCTGTTTTCGGTGCCGGCCAATCGCCTGTCGAAGGCGCAGGCCCGCATACCTCCCGCCCTGCACCTGTAGCATCTGAAGCACCATCAGCGACCACATCCACTTCCCTGTCCCAGCGCAGCGTCCAAATGTCATTACCCCAGGCATTTGAGCGCAAGAGAAAGTACCCAGCCACCCACCCACAGGCCATAGCACTAACCTCACACCTTTCCAAATTACTGGCCATCGAAATGCTGCCATTTAGGCTTGTGGACACTGAGTCCTTCCGCAGCCTGATGGCAGCAGCTGTCCCTCGGTACGCGGTCCCCAGCCGCCACTACTTTTCACGGTGTGCCATCCCCGCATTACACCACCATGTGTCCCGTAACATCACCCGTGCCCTGACCAACGCAGTTACTGGGAAGGTCCACTTAACGACTGACACATGGACAAGTGCTTGTGGCCAGGGACGCTACATTTCCCTGACGGCACACTGGGTGAATGTCGTGGAGGCTGGGAGCGACTCGGACCCTGGGATGGCACGGGTGCTACCCACGCCGAGGATTGCGGGCCCTACCTCCATCAGGGTTTCCGCCAGCACCTACGTTATTGGCTCCTCCTCCTCCGTTTCCACCTCCGAATTCTCTACACGCAGCGCCACTCCCCCATCAGCCAGTAGCTGGAAGCAGTGTAGCACTGCAGTGGGGAAGCGTCAACAGGCCGTGCTGAAGCTGATCTGCCTTGGGGACAAACAGCACACGGCCTCAGAGCTGTTGCAGGGGAATAGTCACCAGACCGAGCAGTGGCTCTCGCCACTCAACCTGCAACCAGGCATGGTTGTGTGTGATAATGGGCGTAACTTGGTGGCGGCTTTGGAGCTCGGCAAGCTCACACACGTACCATGCCTAGCGCATGTATTTAATTTAGTGGTGCAGCGATTTCTAAAAACCTACCCCAATGTGCATGATCTCTTGACCAAGGTGCGCCGCGTGTGTGCACATTTCCGTAAGTCATCTACAGCTTCGGCCGGCCTGTTGAAGCTGCAGCAGCGCTTACAATTGCCAGCTCACCGGCTGCTGTGTGACGTGAGCACGCGCTGGAACTCCACCTTCCACATGTTGGCCCGGCTTTGTGAGCAGCAGAGGGCAGTAGTGGAGTACCAGCTGTTACACGGTCGTCGCCTCTCCGTTCAACTTCCTGTAATCAGAAGTGAGGAGTGGGAATGGATGTCAGACCTCTGCGAGGTTTTACGCAATTTTGAGGAATCGACACAGATGGTGAGCGGCGATAACGCTATTATCAGTGTAACCATCCCACTTCTGTGTCTACTAAAACGCTCGCTGCTCACAATTAAAACCGACGCTTTGCATGTGGAAGAGGTGGAAATGGGGGAGGAAGAGCTTACACAAGGTGATAGCCAGAGCACCCTCACTTCGTCTTCTCAGCGACAATTGGAGGAGGCGGAGGAGGAGGAGGAGGAGGAGGAGGAAGACACGGTTGCCTCCGCTACAGAGGGTAGCCATGGAACTTTAGTTCCATCTCTTCAGCGTGGGTGGGCAGAAGAGGAGGAAGAGGATGAGGATATTGAGAGTCATCCTCCTGGTGAGGACAGCGAAATCTTGACTGTTGGTACTCTGGCACACATGGCTGACTTTATGTTAGGCTGCCTTTCCCGTGACCCACGCGTTATACGCATTTTAAACAACACGGATTACTGGGTGTTCACCCTTCTGGACCCCCGCTACAAAGAGAATTTCTCATCTCTCATTCCTCCGGTGGAGAGGACAAGCAAAATGGTGCAATACCAGAAGGTTCTTGTCGAAAAATTGCTCCAAAATTTTCCATCTGACAACGCTGGCGGCAGAGTACGTGCTACCTTGGCCAACAGAGAAGGGGAGAAAAGGGGAGCACACAGCAGTTCCGAGAAAGGCAGGGCAACACTCTCCAAGGCGTGGGACACCTTCATGACACCCCGCCAGCACCCTCACCCTGATGCGCAGCCTAGTGTCACAAGGAGGGAAAAGTTTTGGAAGATGGTGAAGGAGTACGTAGCAGACCGTGTCAGCGTCCTCAATGATCCCTCTGTGCCTTACAACTACTGGGTGTCCAAGCTGGACACGTGGTATGAACTGGCACTCTACGCCTTGGAGGTGCTGGCCTGCCCTGCCGCCAGCGTTCTGTCTGAGCGGGTATTTAGTGCTGCTGGTGGCATCATAACAGATAAGCGTATCCGCCTTTCCACCGACAATGCTGATAGGTTGACACTTATAAAAATGAACAAGGCCTGGATTTCCCCTGACTTCTCCACTCCACTGGAGGAAAGCCCCGGGGGAACATAAACTCACTTTATATATGTTATTTACAATGATGGGAATACTCTGTATTCCCATTCACCCCTTCCACCCAAAAAACGGGTATATGGTTGACTCTTAATCTTCTCATCCTCCTCCTCCTCTTCCATATGCCCTGGGATATAATTTTTATATAGGGCCAGCTCACCAGCGGGCCCTGTGATATAATTTTTATATAGGGCCAGCTCACCAGCGGGCCCTGTGATATAATTTTTATTTAGGGCCAGCTCACCAGCGGGCCCTGTTTGACAATTTTTATATAGGTCAGCTCACCAGCGGTCTTCTCATATAATGTTTTATTGGGTCAGCTCTCTAGCGGGCCCTCTCATATAATGTTTTATAGCGTCAGCTCACTAGCGGGCCTTCGCATATAATGTTTAGGATGGTCAGCTCTGCAGCAGACCCTCACCCATAATGTTTTAGATGGTCAGCTCAGCGCACGTTTCCCTCTTAATCATGGCCTCAGTTCAATAAAATCAAGGAAATTTTTGGGAGAATTTGACTCTGCGCACGTTTCCCTCTTAATCATGGCCTCAGTTCTGAAAATCAAGGAAATTTTTGGGAGAATTTGCCTCTGCGCACGTTTCCCTCTTAATCATGGCCTCAGTTCTGAAAATCAAGGAAATTTTTGGGAGAATTTGCCTCTGCGCACGTTTCCCTCTTAATCATGGCCTCAATTCTGAAAATCAAGGAAATTTTTGGGAGAAGTTGCCTCTGCGCACGTTTCCCTCTTAATCATGGCCTCAGTTCTGAAAATCAAGGAAATTTTTGGGAGAATTTGCCTCTGCGCACATTTCCCTCTTAATCATGGCCTCACTTCAGAAAATCAAGGAAATTTTTGGGAGAATTTGCAGATGATATACAAGTAAATATACAGCAAATACTGTTTGGTAACAATTTTTCGCCTAAAGTCGTTTTTATTTTCCTTTTTGTGTGTTTTATGGTCAGTCTGTAAAAATGGCGTACTACGGGCGAAAGATCGTTCCCAGCAGCGATGTTGGAGTCCAAGATGCATCCAGACATCCTCCCTATGCTGTCCCTGAACCATTTCTGTGGTGTTTCCATCCTTTTCTGCCCTTTTCCTATGGACCAGGCACCCTCCCCTCATCAGAGCAGGGGGTGCCTGGTGTAATGCTCGAGTCCTCCCATTGACTTCAATGGGGCTCGGGTGCTCGGCCGAGCACTCGAGCCTCAGGGGGTGCTCGGTCAGAGCACCCGAACACCCGAGCATTGGGGTGCTCGCTCATCACTAATAAACAACTCCGAATATAGGTGTGGCCAACACAGCTGAAGTGCCCCTCAAAATTTTGAGCTCTAGGCAGTTGCCTTCTCTGCCTATTGGGAAATCCGGCAGTGGTTTACTGTTTTTTAAAGGGATAGTAATACTTTGTTTTATTTTATTTTGTAGGCATTAAAAAAAACACGAAGAATGATATGTCTTATCTCTCAAACCTTTATGGTTTAAGAGATATTCACAAGCAAAGTTTCCCCGCCCCTTTTACTGATGTAACACTGTTCAGCCAGAGCAGAAGGGAGGTGCCCAGGTAGACTGCAGAGAGGGACAATCTTCAATTAAAATAAGGGAAAAACCTGAAAAACTTGTCAAGGAGGAAGGGCTTTCATTGTTTTCATAGGAATAAGATTGTCCCCTGCTGTCTGGTCTATGGACTGTATTCCACATCTGAGAAGAGATGGCTTACACTAGGTAAAAGGGGCGGGAGGGGAAACTTTGCTTGTGAATATCTTTTAAACCATAAAGGTTTGAGAGATAAGACTTATATCGTTCTTCATGTTTTTTTAATGCCTACAAAATAAAATAAAGATAAAACGAAGTATTACTATCCCTTTAATGCCGAACTTTCATGTTATATGAAGTTTACTTGTCTTCGTGTAAGTCCACAATGTGTACCAGAAAATGGATTCCAAATAATATATAAATCGATGTATGTATTAAAAAAGCACCTTTAATCTAAGCCTCTGGATCATGGAGAGCACGTCCATCTTGCCGTTGAATAGTATCTGCACAAGAGTTAGGTTTCACTGTGTCTGTCAATCACAGTACAATAGCCGGCCCATAGTAACTTTTTTTTTTTTTTTTAATTCTAGTGGTGTGCGCGCGTGTATGACGTGCATGCAAATATGGTATTAGTGATGCCTCGCTCCTCCGGCCGCGCGCACAACATTCTGCAACGAGAGTTTTTTAAATCAGTAGTGCTGAAGTCCAACTTGGCACTAGCACTAAGCACCCGCGATATTGCCAAAGATGTTGCTTAAATAGTGGGACAGCGTTAAATGAACGCACTTTCACTTTCCTTGATAGACCTGAATGCGCAAGTTGCTTGGCGCGCGCCAGATCACGTGGTTTAGACAGGCTTCACAGAGGATTCAGCGGCTGGCCTGAGGATTCAGAGACAAGCCCTGTGGGAGTGTCTTCTGCACCATACGGTGCGCGGCGGTACAGCTTGAGCCGAACGTTGCATCATCAGGTAGCAAATTAATTTATCTATTGCTGAACTTAGACGGCTTTTTAAGCAAAATGAAACAAAACACTACATACAGGGGACACAGAGGAATGGATAAAGACATAATCATACTGAGGTGAAAGTTCAGCTTTAAGATATTAATGTATATTTATTGGTGGCACAGTGCGGCAATTGATGCAAATTAGTTACTGTGCTGGGCACACAGCACTGTTAACGAAAACTATACAGAGCCCTATCACTGGGATAATTTCAAATAGCAGTTAGGTTGGCCTTGAACATAACTAATTAGCATACAGTGCTGCACTGTGCCATCAAAACATAAAGGCTAATTTCTCAATATTAGATGTGTCTATTATACAAAAAAATTAACAATGAAATATATTGGCATATTTTAATTCTCTGTAAAACAAACTGAAAGTGTCATAGAGTGGCAGACCACCCTAGACATCTGCTTCAGTGATGTTAGCAGTTTATTTTTGAGTAATTAAGCAGCATTGTGCATATAATTAATGAATGTCCAGTAGTGGTAACAGATCCACTGTAGCACTGTCTTCCTTCCTACAAGGATACACGAGTGCTATTCTTATACTCACATAGTGAAAAAAGTGTGTGAGTGCAGTGTTCTACTGTTCTGCTTCCTTTCACAGAAAATAGGAAATTACTTTGTGTGTTCGCTCATCATTTTTTCCTCGTTAGCCATGTCCACGTTTTCCCCTCTTTGTCTGTTTTGATGGGATATGCTTTCCTTTTAACCCCTTGGCTTCTAGAGATGTCTCCAATGCATTGGCTACAATTAACCCCATTAATGCTAGACATGTCTCCAATGCATTGCTACGCAATGCATTGGAGACATCTCTATCATCAGTGGGGTTAAAGGGGTAGAAATGTTTCACATTAAAAGCATCTCCAATTAATCTTCATAGTATTTGGGCCATGGAGAGTGTTATTTAAATACTGTTAGAGATGTATTTCAAGAGTAATTGAATGATAAAGTACCCCCCTCCCTCCCCTTTTACTGATGTAACACTGCTCACCTCAGAGCAGCAAGGTGGAGTCCAGGTGGATCGCAGAGAGGGACAATCTTCAGTGAGCATAAGAGAAAAACCTGTAAAACCTGTCAAAGGGGGCAGGGTTTTCTTTATGCTCACAGTAAGAAGATTGTCCCTTGCTGTGATCTGTCCGGTCAAGAGACCAGATTCCACATCTGAAGGGAGGTAGCTTGCGCTAATCTTAATCTTCATAACATTTGGGCTATGGATAGTGTTATTTCAGGAGTAATTGACTGATAAAGTATCACCCTCCCGCCCCTTTTACTAATGTAACACTGCTCACCTCAGTGCAGAAAGGTGGTGTTCAGATGGCTTGCAGAGAGAGACAATCTTCAAAAACCTGAAAAAAACTGAAAAACGTGAAAAAACTGTCAAGGGGGGCAGGGTTTTCATTGTTCTCACAATAAGACGATTGTCCCTTGCTGTGAGCTATCTGGTCTTAAGACCAGATTCCACATCTGAGGAGAGGCGGCTTACACTAGGTAAAAGTGGCGGGACGGGGATACTTTATCATTCAATTAATCTTGAACTACAACTCTGACAGAATTGAAATAACACTCTCCATGGTCCAAATACTATGAAGATTAATTGGAGCTGCTTTTATTTTGAAACATTACTATCTCTTTCATTTTAAACTGCTCACAGTACTTTGAAAATATCCAGTTTATATATTTATCAGAATAAGTGGTTCTCCAATCATCTGAAAATAAAGACAACCAGATTCCCATTGATTTAAATAGAAGATTTTAACCCGTTGAGTGCAAATAAGAATTTGCCAAATCCCAAGTAATCTAAATTGGGGTTTTTAACCATCTAGTGCTAGAGAGGTCTCCAATGCATTGGTTAAAATTAACCCCATTAATGCAAGCGATGCCTCCATTGCTTAACAACGCATCGGAGATATGTCTAGCATCAAGGGGTTAATATTAATCTGCACATAGAACTTTGAAAATCTCCAATTTTTACATCTATGGGAATAAGTGGTTTACAACCAACTGAAAAATATCACCCAAATTCCCATTGATTTAAATAGGGGATATTAACCTCTTGAGTACAAATACAAATTTCCCAAATTCCAAATATTTTAACCCTTTGAGTGCCAGAGGGGTACGCAATGCGTTGCATACCCCTCTAGCACTCAAAGGGTTAAATAAGAGATTTTTTTTTTTTTAACCATCTGAATGCTAGGGAGGTCTCTAATATTCCCTAGCATTCAAAGTGTTAAAAATCCCATTTAATATCACAGGGAATTGCTCTTTATCCTCTATGGTACACTTGATTTGCACCAGAATTGCACAACTGTTTCTTAGTACATCATCCTCAAAGACTCGCCTAGGCAGGTATCATTCATATATTAGTTTGATAGATCTATTTTTTTTCTTTTTTTGCATTGTAACTTTGTTGTAATCTATAGCTTGTCATATTCATTTCACAATCTGATAACGAGAATACAAAAAAATATTTCCACGCACAAATGAGAACTGTTTTTGTACAATGAATGGTCCAGGGCCTACATAACACTAGTGTGACCACATTTCCATTCTGCCATTCAGGGACCCTGCAGTAATGAGAGCAGCACAGTACTTGTCCTCAGCCCTAGTTCAGCTGTGTGGGAGGGGTCACTGTACATCACTGTACATCACTGGACAACCTGCTCTTTGTCCAGCGCATCACAAGTATGACCAGCACTTTTTCTCAAAGGGTTAAAGCATCACTCATTAATTTGATAAGAGCAAAAGGAACATGGATTTTGCAATCCATTACCATACCTGGGAAATCTCCGGATCTGCCCCATAGACTCCGGTTTTCAGACTGAATTACTGGGTCTCTGGGGCAGTTGAGTTTCTTCTCTTTCCAACCTTGTTCCTCCCACTTACCCTCCTTCCCACCCTGTTATTTCCACTTACCCTCCTTCCCACCCTGTTATTTCCACTTACCCTCCTTCCCACCCGGTTTCGCCCACTTCCCACCCACTTCTCCTTCTTCCCACTCTATTCCTCCCACGTCCTACCCACTTCTTCTCCTTCCCGCCCTGTTCTTCCCACTTCTCCTCCTTCCCACCCTGTTCCTACCACTTCCCACCCACTTCTCCTCCTTCCCACCCCGTTCCTACCACTTCCCACCCACTTCTCCTCCTTCCCACCCTGTTCCACCCACTTTCCGCCCACTTCTCCTCCTTCCCACTCTGTTCCTCCCACTTCCCACCCACTTCTCCTCCTTCCCACCCTGTTCCTACCACTCACCACCCACGTCTCCTCCTTCCCACCCCATTCCTACCACTTCCCATCCACTTCTCCTCCTTCCCACCCTGTTCCTCCCACTTCCCACCCACTTCTCCTCTTTCCCACCCCGTTCCTACCACTTACCACCCACGTCTCCTCCTTCCCACCCCATTCCTACCACTTCCCACCCACTTCTCCTGTGTTCAACTCTGTTCCTCTCACGTCCTACCCACTTCTCATCCTTCCCACCCTGTTCCACCCATTTCCTGCCCACTTCTCCTCTTTCTCACCCTGTTCAGCCCACTTCTCCTCCTTCCCACCCTGTTCCTACCACTTCCCACCCACTTCTACTACTTCCCACTCTGTTCCTCCCTCATCCTGCCCCCTTCTCCTCCATCCCATCCAGTTCCTCTGCTCCCACTTCTCCTCCTTCCCACCCTGTTCTGCCCATTTCACACCTACTTCCTGTCCACTTTTTTACACACACAGTCCTGCCAACCCGATTAAGAAACACCCATTTTATGATGTGACTCATGTCAATGACATCCCCTCTCCAGCAGCACATGAGCCCTTTCCAGGAGCTCAAAGAGAATACATTCCCAGGTATGTCCATTACAAACCAGCCATGAGATTAAAGGGACAGTTCTCGAGCCGGTGATGTATTGTGAGTCCCGGCAGAGCAACGGTAGGGCAGAATACGGGACTAAATAGAGACACCTGATGCTATCCTCGGAAAAATATTAAACTGCATAATGCAAACATTCTCCTCTCGTCTGTGATGTAGATTCCCACAGACCCACTGTATTGGACTTGAAAGCTTGACACACCGGGTCTATGGGAATTGCTTACACAACCCGGAGTTTGTAGCCGAGAGCCGCATACTTCTGAGTTGTGTTCCAGCCTAGTGGGGGAGTTTTCTGACTCCTCGAAAGGCTGATATTGGGGGTGCACAGTGCACCCCAGACTTTTTACTAACTCTGCTCTCACTGGATCAGATTTATTAAAATGTGATAATTGCCTTTTAACTCTAAATGATGATAATTCTATGGACTTTGTTCATTTTATACTCACGTGTCTCTTTAGCAGACCCAGCCCAACAGGAGAGTTGATTGAAGCTCCTCAGTGATGGCACACGGGCCCATATTTATACTGGAGTAGTGTTGAGCGAGCATGCTCGGCCGATGCTCGGATCGGCTCGAGCATCGCTCTGCTCGGCACATGGCGGTACTCGTACGAGTACCGCATGTGCTCGCCCGCCATGTTCGGGTCTCCTCCCCGCACGTTTTGCGGCTGCTGCGCAGCCAATAAACGTGCAGGGAGGCTCTGACATCGGTGTAATGCCAGCAGCCATGTTGGCTGCTGGCATTACACTGATTGGCTGGCCAGAACCCGTGGTCGGGTGCTGTATAGCACCTGACCATCGAGTTCGGCTCAGTCTTAGCCAGGGAGAGCTGAGGATAGGAAGGGAAAGGCAGTGTAGGGACGAAAACAAGCAAAATTGTGAAAAAAAAGAACCAAAAGTCCTTTTTAGGACTACTGTGTGTGGGGGCAGCAGGTTATTTTGTGTGGGGGGAAAAAAAAAAAAAAAAAAAAAATATATTCTGTTTAGTGTGCAAAGTTGCAGATTAGAGCACATTCTGTTTAGTGTGCACAGTTGCAGATTAGAGCACATTCTGTTTAGTGTGCAAAGTGGCAGATTAGAGCACATTCTGTTTAGTGTGCAAAGTTGCAGATTAGAGCACATTCTGTTTAGTGTGCAAAGTTGCAGATTAGAGCACATTCTGTTAAGTCTTCAAACTAAAATATCAAAGTCACATATTCCATTCAGTGTGCGTCGCCGCAGTTTAGCAGCACATTCTGTGTACTGTGCAGAGTTGCAGAATAGGAAGAAATACTGTTAAGTCTTCAAACTAAAATATCAAAGTCACATATTCCATTCAGTGTGCTTCGCCGCAGTTTAGCAGCACATTCTGTGTACTGTGCAGAGTTGCAGAATAGGAAGAAATACTGTTAAGTCTTCAAACTAAAATATCAAAGTCACATATTCCATTCAGTGTGCTTCGCCGCAGTGTAGCAGCACATTCTGTGTACTGTGCAGAGTTGCAGAATAGGAAGAAATACTGTTAAGTCTTCAAACTAAAATATAAAAGTCACATATTCCATTCAGTGTGCTTCGCCGCAGTGTAGCAGCACATTCTGTGTACTGTGCAGAGTTGCAGAATAGGAAGAAATACTGTTAAGTCTTCAAACTAAAATATCAAAGTCACATATTCCATTCAGTGTGCTTCGCCGCAGTGTAGCAGCACATTCTGTGTACTGTGCAGAGTTGCAGAATAGGAAGAAATACTGTTAAGTCTTCAAACTAAAATATCAAAGTCACATATTCCATTCAGTGTGCTTCGCCGCAGTGTAGCAGCACATTCTGTGTACTGTGCAGAGTTGCAGAATAGGAAGAAATACTGTTAAGTCTTCAAACTAAAATATCAAAGTCACATATTCCATTCAGTGTGCTTCGCCGCAGTGTAGCAGCACATTCTGTGTACTATGCAGAGTTGCAGAATAGGAAGAAATACTGTTAAGTCTTCAAACTAAAATATTAAAGTCACATATTCCATTCAGTGTGTGTCACCGCAGTTTAGCAGCCTATTCTGTGTACTCTGCACAGTTGCAGAATAGGAAGAAATACTGTTAAGTTTTCAAACTCAAATATTAAAGTCACATATTCCATTCTGTGTTCGTCACCGCAGTTTAGCAGCCTATTCTGTGTACTCTGCACAGTTGCAGAATAGGAAGAAATACTGTTAAGTTTTCAAACTCAAATATTAAAGTCACATATTCCATTCAGTGTGTGTCACCGCCGTTTAGCAGCCTATTCTGTGTACTCTGCACAGTTGCAGACTAGGAAGAAATACTGTTAAGTTTTCAAACTCAAATATTAAAGTCACATATTCCATTCAGTGTGTGTCACCGCCGTTTAGCAGCCTATTCTGTGTACTCTGCACAGTTGCAGAATAGGAAGAAATACTGTTAAGTTTTCAAACTCAAATATTAAAGTCACATATTCCATTCAGTGTGTGTCACCGCAGTTTAGCAGCCTATTCTGTGTACTCTGCACAGTTGCAGAATAGGAAGAAATACTGTTAAGTTTTCAAACTCAAATATTAAAGTCACATATTCCATTCAGTGTGTGTCACCGCCGTTTAGCAGCCTATTCTGTGTACTCTGCACAGTTGCAGACTAGGAAGAAATACTGTTAAGTTTTCAAACTCAAATATTAAAGTCACATATTCCATTCAGTGTGTGTCACCGCAGTTTAGCAGCCTATTCTGTGTACTCTGCACAGTTGCAGAATAGGAAGAAATACTGTTAAGTTTTCAAACTCAAATATTAAAGTCACATATTCCATTCAGTGTGTGTCACCGCCGTTTAGCAGCCTATTCTGTGTACTCTGCACAGTTGCAGAATAGGAAGAAATACTGTTAAGTTTTCAAACTCAAATATTAAAGTCACATATTCCATTCAGTGTGTGTCACCGCCGTTTAGCAGCCTATTCTGTGTACTCTGCACAGTTGCAGACTAGGAAGAAATACTGTTAAGTTTTCAAACTCAAATATTAAAGTCACATATTCCATTCAGTGTGTGTCACCGCCGTTTAGCAGCCTATTCTGTGTACTCTGCACAGTTGCAGAATAGGAAGAAATACTGTTAAGTTTTCAAACTCAAATATTAAAGTCACATATTCCATTCAGTGTGTGTCACCGCAGTTTAGCAGCCTATTCTGTGTACTCTGCACAGTTGCAGAATAGGAAGAAATACTGTTAAGTTTTCAAACTCAAATATTAAAGTCACATATTCCATTCAGTGTGTGTCACCGCCGTTTAGCAGCCTATTCTGTGTACTCTGCACAGTTGCAGACTAGGAAGAAATACTGTTAAGTTTTCAAACTCAAATATTAAAGTCACATATTCCATTCAGTGTGTGTCACCGCAGTTTAGCAGCCTATTCTGTGTACTCTGCACAGTTGCAGAATAGGAAGAAATACTGTTAAGTTTTCAAACTCAAATATTAAAGTCACATATTCCATTCAGTGTGTGTCACCGCCGTTTAGCAGCCTATTCTGTGTACTCTGCACAGTTGCAGAATAGGAAGAAATACTGTTAAGTTTTCAAACTCAAATATTAAAGTCACATATTCCATTCAGTGTGTGTCACCGCAGTTTAGCAGCCTATTCTGTGTACTCTGCACAGTTGCAGAATAGGAAGAAATACTGTTAAGTTTTCAAACTCAAATATTAAAGTCACATATTCCGTGTAAGATGAAGAAGGCGGGTAAAAAGGGACGGGGAAGTGGACGTGATCCTGATAGTTCAGGGCGCGGGTCAGGACGCGGAGAAACTGTGCCTGGTGCCAGAGCACAAGAAAGAAAGACATCCACCATACCTAGCTTCATGTCTAATTTTACAGGGCGTCGCAGGACATCACTCTCGAGGTCCGACCACTGCGAACAGGTGGTCGGTTGGATGACAGCTGATACTGCTTCCAGTCGGTTAAGCACTAGTGTTGAGCGAGCACCCCGATGCTCGGGTGCTCGAGTGCTCTGACCGAGCACCCCCTGAGGCTCGAGTGCTCGGCCGAGCACCCGAGCCCCATTCAAGTCAATGGGGCGACACCAGGCACCCCCTGCTCTGATGAGGGGAGGGTGCCTGGTCAATGCCCCCTTCATCTCCGCTATGCCCCCTTCATCTCCGAATGCCCCCTTCAGCTCCGCAATGTCCCCCTTCATCTCCGCTATGCCCCTCTTCCACAATGTGCCCCTTCATCTCCGCTATGCCCCTCTTCCACAATGTGCCCCTTCATCTCCGCTATGCCCCTCTTCCACAATGTCCCCCTTCATCTCCTCTATGGCATAGAGGAGATGAAGGGGGACATTGTGGAAGAGGGGCATAGCGGAGATGAAGGGGCACATTGTGGAAGAGGGGCATAGCGGAGATGAAGGGGGACATTGTGGAAGACGGGCATAGCGGAGATGAAGGGGGACATTGTGGAAGAGGGGCATAGAGTCTATGCCCCTCTTCCACAATGTCCCCCTTCATCTCCGCAATGCCCCCTTCATCTCCGCAATGCCCCCGTACCTCCAGTCCCTGGTGGTCCAGCGGAGCGTCTTCGGATCTGTGCCTCTTCCGGCACAGATCCCCGCCACCCGAACATGGCGGGAGAGCACATGGCGGTACTCGACGAGTACCGCCATGTGCCGAGCAGAGCGATGCTCGAGCCGATCCGAGCATCGGCCGAGCACGCTCGCTCATCACTATTAAGCACCACCCTGTCTTCCACCAAGTCCACTCTCAGTAGCCAAGAGTCTGGTCAACATAATCCTCACTCTGATCATCCTTCCTCCCACCATACACGGTCTGGTCAAAGAAGTGATCCCACACTGGGATATAGTGAGGAGCTCGTCTCATCACCAATCCTTCATTTGACCCTCTCTCCAAGCACGCTTGCAGAGGAACATGACATTTTGTGCCCTGATTCACAACCTCTAGAGGGTACCCAATCACAAGAAGATGACAGATGTGAACGGCATTTAAGGTCAAAGGAAGTAGTGGATGATGATGATGATGATGAGACACAGTTGCCATTAAATCAACCACTATTTCCGTCTCAAGACCTTGTTGAGGAGAATGTTATACAGTTGTCAATGACTGAGTATGTGGTGGGATCAAGACATGATGAGGATGATCAGAGTGAGGAAGTGGAGGAGGACTTGGTGGACGATGAGGTGACTGACCCCATCTGGGAAGGTGTAGAGCCGAGCGATGACAGCAGTCCTGAGGGTGAGCCATCTGCAGCACCGCAACAGGCTGGAAGAGGCAGTGGTGTGGCTACAGAAAGAAGGCGGACCGCACCAAACCGGCCCGCAAATGTTCCACGGAGCACCCCCTTGCGTAAATCTACCTTGCCAAAGGGTAGGTGTTCCGCGGTATGGCGTTTTTTTAAGGAAAGTGCGGACGATAAAAGAATTGTAGTTTGCAACCTGTGCCACACCAGAATGAGCCGAGGCATGAACACTAGAAACCTCACCACCACCAGCATGATCCGACACATGGCATCCAAGCACCGTAATAAGTGGGAGGAACGCCTGGATCGCCCATCTGTGTCTGCAGGCCACACCACTGCCTCCTCTTCCCCTGTTTTCGGTGCCGGCCAATCGCCTGTCGAAGGCGCAGGCCCGCATACCTCCCGCCCTGCACCTGTACCATCTGAAGCACCATCAGCGACCACATCCACTTCCCTGTCCCAGCGCAGCGTACAAATGTCGTTACCCCAGGCATTTGAGCGCAAGAGAAAATACCCAGCCACCCACCCACAGGCCAAAACACTAACCTCACACCTTTCCAAATTACTGGCCATCGAAATGCTGCCATTTAGGCTTGTGGACACTGAGTCCTTCCGCAGCCTGATGGCAGCAGCTGTCCCTCGGTACGCGGTCCCCAGCCGCCACTACTTTTCCCGGTGTGCCATCCCCGCATTACACCACCATGTGTCCCGTAACATCACCCGTGCCCTGACCAACGCAGTTACTGGGAAGGTCCACTTAACGACTGACACATGGACAAGTGCTTGTGGCCAGGGACGCTACATTTCCCTGACGGCACACTGGGTGAATGTCGTGGAGGCTGGGAGCGACTCGGACCCTGGGATGGCACGGGTGCTACCCACGCCGAGGATTGCGGGCCCTACCTCCATCAGGGTTTCCGCCAGCACCTACGTTATTGGCTCCTCCTCCTCCGTTTCCACCTCCGAATTCTCTACACGCAGCGCCACTCCCCCATCAGCCAGTAGCTGGAAGCAGTGTAGCACTGCAGTGGGGAAGCGTCAACAGGCCGTGCTGAAGCTGATCTGCCTTGGGGACAAACAGCACACGGCCTCAGAGCTGTTGCAGGGGATTAGTCACTAGACCGAGCAGTGGCTCTCGCCACTCAACCTGCAACCAGGCATGGTTGTGTGTGATAATGGGCGTAACTTGGTGGCGGCTTTGGAGCTCGGCAAGCTCACACACGTACCATGCCTAGCGCATGTATTTAATTTAGTGGTTCAGCGATTTCTAAAAACCTACCCCAATGTGCATGATCTCTTGACCAAGGTGCGCCGCGTGTGTGCACATTTCCGTAAGTCATCTACAGCTTCGGCCGACCTGTTGAAGCTGCAGCAGCGCTTACAATTGCCAGCTCACCGGCTGCTGTGTGACGTGAGCACGCGCTGGAACTCCACCTTCCACATGTTGGCCCGGCTTTGTGAGCAGCAGAGGGCAGTAGTGGAGTACCAGCTGTTACATGGTCGTCGCCTCTCCGTTCAACTTCCTGTAATCAGAAGTGAGGAGTGGGAATGGATGTCAGACCTCTGCGAGGTTTTACGCAATTTTGAGGAATCGACACAGATGGTGAGCGGCGATAACGCTATTATCAGTGTAACCATCCCACTTCTGTGTCTACTGAAACGCTCGCTGCTCACAATTAAAACCGACGCTTTGCATGTGGAAGAGGTGGAAATGGGGGAGGAAGAGCTTACACAAGGTGATAGCCAGAGCACCCTCACTTCGTCTTCTCAGCGACAATTGGAGGAGGCGGAGGAGGAGGAGGAGGAGGAAGACACGGTTGCCTCCGCTACAGAGGGTAGCCATGGAACTTTAGTTCCATCTCTTCAGCGTGGGTGGGCAGAAGAGGAGGAAGAGGATGAGGATATTGAGAGTCATCCTCCTGGTGAGGACAGCGAAATCTTGACTGTTGGTACTCTGGCACACATGGCTGACTTTATGTTAGGCTGCCTTTCCCGTGACCCACGCGTTGTACGCATTTTAGACAACACGGATTACTGGGTGTTCACCCTTCTGGACCCCCGCTACAAAGAGAATTTCTCATCTCTCATTCCTCCGGTGGAGAGGACAAGCAAAATGGTGCAATACCAGAAGGTTCTTGTCGAAAAATTGCTCCAAAATTTTCCATCTGACAACGCTGGCGGCAGAGTACGTGCTACCTTGGCCAACCGAGAAGGGGAGAAAAGGGGAGCACACAGCAGTTCCGAGAAAGGCAGGGCAACACTCTCCAAGGCGTGGGACACCTTCATGACACCCCGCCAGCACCCTCACCCTGATGCGCAGCCTAGTGTCACAAGGAGGGAAAAGTTTTGGAAGATGGTGAAGGAGTACGTAGCAGACCGTGTCAGCGTCCTCAATGATCCCTCTGTGCCTTACAACTACTGGGTGTCCAAGCTGGACACGTGGTATGAACTGGCACTCTACGCCTTGGAGGTGCTGGCCTGCCCTGCCGCCAGCGTTCTGTCTGAGCGGGTATTTAGTGCTGCTGGTGGCATCATAACAGATAAGCGTATCCGCCTTTCCACCGACAATGCTGATAGGTTGACACTTATAAAAATGAACAAGGCCTGGATTTCCCCTGACTTCTCCACTCCACTGGAGGAAAGCCCCGGGGGAACATAAACTCACTTTACATATATTATTTACAATGATGGGAATACTATGTATTCCCATTCACCCCTTCCACCCAAAAAACGGGTATATGGTTGACTCTTAATCTTCTCATCCTCCTCCTCCTCTTCCATATGCCCTGTGCTATAATTTTTATATAGGGCCAGCTCACCAGCGGGCCCTGTGATATAATTTTTATATAGGGCCAGCTCACCAGCGGGCCCTGTTTGACAATTTTTATATAGGTCAGCTCACCAGCGGGCCTTCTCATATAATGTTTTATTGGGTCAGCTCTCTAGCGGGCCCTCTCATATAATGTTTTATAGCGTCAGCTCACTAGCGGGCCTTCGCATATAATGTTTTATAGCGTCAGCTCACTAGCGGGCCTTCGCATATAATGTTTTATAGCGTCAGCTCACTAGCGGGCCTTCGCATATAATGTTTAGGATGGTCAGGTCTGCAGCAGACCCTCACCCATAATGTTTTAGATGGTCAGCTCAGCGCACGTTTCCCTCTTAATAATGGCCTCAGTTCAATAAAATCAAGGAAATTTTTGGGAGAATTTGCCTCTGCGCACGTTTCCCTCTTAATCATGGCCCCAGTTCAGAAAATCAAGGAAATTTTTGGGAGAATTTGCCTCTGCGCACGTTTCCCTCTTAATCATGGCCCCAGTTCAGAAAATCAAGGAAATTTTTGGGAGAATTTGCCTCTGCGCACGTTTCCCTCTTAATCATGGCCTCACTTCCGAAAATCAAGGAAATTTTTGGGAGAATTTGCAGATGATATACAAGTAAATATACAGCAAATATTGTTTGGTAACAATTTTTCGCCTAAAGTCGTTTTTATTTTCCTTTTTGTGTGTTTTATGGTCAGTCTGTAAAAATGGCGTACTACTCAGAAAGATCGTTCCCAGCAGCGATGTTGGAGTCCAACATGCATCCAGACATCCTCCCTATGCTGTCCCTGAACCATTTCTGTGGTGCTTCCATCCTTTTCTGCCCTTTTCCTATGGACCAGGCACCCTCCCCTCATCAGAGCAGGGGGTGCCTGGTGTAATGCTCGAGTCCTCCCATTGACTTCAATGGGGCTCGGGTGCTCGGCCGAGCACTCGAGCCTCAGGGGGTGCTCGGTCAGAGCACCCGAACACCCGAGCATTGGGGTGCTCGCTCATCACTATACTGGAGTTATTCTGGACAACAGGGGAGGGCTGGCAACTTGTGGCCTGGGGGCAAATACAATCTACTGGCCCATTTCTTCAGTCGCTCCAGCCCACTGTCCTAGCCCATCCTCTTTAGTTACTTTTAATATTGGCATTAATGCTGCTAAGTAAGGCAAATGAGACCAACCACATAGCTTACATTTGAAATGCAGCTACTCTAGTGATACCATAGAGCTTACAATTTAAGTACAGAGACATGATTGATACCATAGAGCTTACAAGGAAAATGGGTTATGCTGTTAGTGTAGCTCTATTTGGATTGTAGCTCTGTGGTGTGATTTGTGTAGCTCCATTTCAATTGTAAGCTCTGTGTTATCATTAGTGTAGCTCCATTTACAGCAGCAAGTGTGAGATTAAGTGAGCCAGTGGCCCAGACTTCTGACCAGCCCAGGGGGCAATTGCCCCTCTGCCCCCCAGGCCAGCCCTCCCCTGCTGGACAACTAAAAATTTCTAAATCAACATGCACTTGAATAGATATTGTTAAGCAATATATTGAAGACCTCTGTAGTACTGAAGGGGTTGAAAGTCCCATTTAATTTTACAGACATTTTTATTTGTTCCCTATCATGCAGTTGATTTGCCCCAGAATGACTCCAGATTGCTTTTATAAATATGGTCCATGCAGTCTGGATTGCAACATGCCTAAGGAAGAAATCGCTTAGCAGCAGTCGACTACATTATCTGAGCTTTCTTCTTTGGACAGAGCTCACCGCCTCGGAGACTCACTCCAGGAATATTTCTCAGCCTGTTCTGCATGAATAGCTCCAGGCCTTTCTGACAATTGTCCCCTTACTTGAAAGCCTCCCCTCCACCAAAGGTCTTTTCAGTGGTGGTTGCAAAGAGCCACACAGGCGCTAGAGGTATTGTTGGGACAGAGGACCCTGATCAGGCACGCAAGGTCACTGGAGCAACAGAATGAAAGAGGAGGAAGGGAAGACATCTTTATTAATATACAAACAAGTGTCACTGTCCTTAGAATAAGATTAAGTGAATAAATTGACTTTGAAGTTGTGGCTTGCCTTAGCTGCATTTGGAGAAACATTGCACACCATAAAAAAAAATGCTTTTAGTCATTTGCATATCAATACTATTGGGGGTTTTGTTTCAATAAAAGACAATTTCCCTTAAAGCTGAACTATCACTGATATATATAAGTGCCCCCAATGAATTTTTACTATAGCGGTAAGCATTGAAATCCTTTTATAACCCTTATTAAAGGGATAGTAATGTTTCATAATAAAAGCAGCTCTAATTAATCATCATAGTATTTGGACCTTGGAGAGTGTTATTTCAATTCTGTCAGAGTTGTAGTTCTAGAGTAATTCAATGACAAAGTTTCCCCTTCCCGCCCCTTTTATTGATGTAACACTGTTCAGCCAGAGCAGAAGGGAGGTGCCCAGGTAGACTGCAGAGAGGGACAATCTTCAATTAAGATAAGGGAAAAACCTGAAAAGCTTGTCAAGGGGGGCAGGGCTTTCATTGTTCTCATAGGAAGAAGATTGTCCCCTGCTGTTATCTGTCTGGTCTATGGACTGCATTCCACATCTGAGAAGAGATGGCTTACACTAGGTAAAAGGGGCGGGAGGGGGAAACTTTGCTTGTGAATATCTCTCAAACCATAAAGGTTTGAGAGATAAGACTTATATCATTCTTCATGTTTTTTTAATGCCTACAAAATAAAATAAAGATAAAACAAAGTATTACTATTCCTTTAAAGGAACACTAACATCTGCCTATTTACCTTAATCTGCAAAGAAATTGCCAATAAAATACATTCTTCATGGGTCGATTCCCCAAAATGAATCTTTAATTAGTACTGGATATCATGTCCAAGTACGTAGACATGATTCTTTGTTACAGGATTCCTGAACCCCAAACTCTGTTTGCTAAAGTGTACCTTTTTTTCCTAAGAAGCCTTTGCTCACATTCAAGCCACACTCGGAGAATGTTGGCGTTACCCAGAATTTGGCTTATAGCCATGACACAGATATCTATTTTTATGATGATGAAATCTTGATTCAATGCTAAATTCCAAACATGAAGCAATGTAATTAAACAATTCTGGGAAGGAAAATTATTCCATCCAACCTGTATTTTCATGCTTCAACTGTCTTCATACATTATGTTGGAAGAAGATTGAACCTGGCCTTCAAAAATTAAAAATTCACCAGGGCTGGCAGCAGGCGTATCCAGGGCACATTTTTATAGCATGAAAAATAGAATTACACATGAGTCAGGTTTTATAGGCTTTGAACGATGCACATCGCTTGTCAGTTTTATATGAGTTTACAGGAAGAGGGTCTGTGCATGCACAACTTGTATTTAAATACATTTTGCTTTTGTGTAAGTCCATAGATCAAAATAGCATATAAACAATTTATAAAAATACAAAAGATTAATGTCAACATATTTTAAAGATTTACAACGTGGGTTTATTATGACTAGGATAAAAGCGACAGAGCCAAGTAGATGCTTTATTAAAGGACCGTAAAATCTCAGGTATAATACGCACCTGTGTATAATATGCAGGTGCAAATTATACCCAAGATTTTTGCTAAAATGGTAGTTCCTATGTATAATACGCACCCCCTACTTGCCTGCAATTAGAAGCCCCCTGAAGTCCAGCAACTCCCATCTGGAGGCAGCGGGCGGCATCCCTGTGCTCACTGCCCACTTCCTCTGTGCAGCAATATTGCAAAAAACATTAAAAGCGTGCGCATCGAATGTATGGTAGGTCCTGACAGGGCTGCTTAGAGGAGTTCTGGGAGAGAAAGAAACGGGGGCTAGTGCAAGAATGCTGCCCTCTGCCCCTGTTTCACGGCTGCCTGTAATACAGAGGGGGAATCCTGGTTATTAAGGTGGGCTTTCAATGTTTTTTGCAATATTGCTGCACAGAGGAAGTGGGCGGTGAGCACAGGGATGCCGCCCACTGCCTCCAGATGGGGGTTGCTGGACTTCAGGGGCAGACAAGTAGGGATATTAAAGCAGGGGTATTTTATTTTTTTACTTGTGTATAATACGCATCCCCCACTTCACATAAGGTGAAATGGGGTAAAAATGTGCGTATTATACCCAAGATATTACGGTAAACCATCAACTGTCAGCTGCATCCCACGCTGATATACAGGGAAATGAATATAATTAAAAGTAAAAGACAAGCAAATTAATAGGTTAACAAAAGTATGACAAACAATTGTGAGGAGCACCCATCAAGCGCAAACAAAATAAAGTGTCTTGTTCTAGGCATGGTAACCTCTCTACGGTGATACAACTCACGTTTTTCACTCCCATGTGCCATTGCAGAGAGGAAATTTCCATATTCATATCAGATTGGTCCTGCACACAGACAGTCCAGCTCCGAAATGTCAGGCAAATCCTCTCCACACGAGAGAAACAACATAACCAGAGACGTACTTTTCGGCCTATGTGAGCCTTGTCGGTGTGGTGTGGTTAACAAAAGTAGCCCAATATCAACCAGAAGTCATTTTATGGAATACCAGATATAACACCATTGCAAATGTAAGAGTCAATTCTGTAAATGAATGATTTGGAATGTCATTCTTCAGGAAATGCCAACAGGTCAAGTTTGCAGGATGTTACACTCATGATCACAGATGGGTAATCAGTGGATCAGTCATTCTGAATGATCTACCTGTGCTTAACCCTTTGAGTGCCAGAGGGGTGTACAATAATGCTTCATTCATAAGATTAAAGTGGGCCTGTCACTCTAAAACAAGTTTAACCCTTTGAGTGCCAGAGGGGTACGGAACGCATTGCTTTGCAATGCGTTCCATACCTCTCTGGCACTCAAAGGGTTAATTCATTTTACAGAGAATTAAAACCTATCTATATGATGCACTGAACATTTTTATTTAAAATAAGTAGATCTTGGAAAATAACCATAGCTGGGACCTCTCCGGATTTGCCCAGGAGACTCCGGTTGTAGCTTCTAATTACCAGTTCTCCAGGGCAGAGGCTGATTCTCTGGACGTGGGGAGTTTCTAGTGAAACTCTGCCCACATCCCCTCCTTCCATTGTTTTCCTCCCACTTCCAGGCCTCTTCTCCTTCTTCCCCAGCTTATTCAGCCCCCCACTCGTGATTTAAGCCTCCACAATTTTGTGATGCAAATCGCATCATTTTTCTCCCCCAGTGGCACCACAGAACTCCCCTTTTTTGGGATTCCACAACAAAAAGTTCCCAGGTATGGATATAACCCTTTGTATTGAGAAATTAAGCTTTAGTTAGTGGTGGCACTGTGTGGCAATTTATGCTAATTAGATTCTGGGGACAGTATTATGGTGCAATTCTACATCATAGGGTGCACATTATTTTCCCATTGATTGGAAATGGGCTTTTAATGCCTTAAATTCTAGAGAGGTCTCCAGAGTATTTAGGGTTTACTTTTAAAATGTTGCAAGCGAAAGAGCATGTGACCAAATGGCCCAGTTACCATGTCGCCTGGATAAAAATGTCGACATAAGAATCTTGCACTGCATGACAGCGTGAGATTCTCATGTTGAGTATTGAAAGGTCGCCTCACCATTTAAATAGCAGCCCTCTTGAAGACAGCCAGATACCAGTGCTAACCTATCCCAAATACCTTAGAACTGTTTCAACCCATATTTACCCTTGCTAGCCCGCTTTAAGACAGCCAGATGCCAGTGCTGGCGTGATCTATTTTGCACAATGGAGCGCTTCCTGAGCTGCAGCCGGTAGATAGCCAGATGCCAGTGCTGAACTGATCTATTTTGCACGACGGAGCGCTTCCTGGGCTGCAGCCGGTAGATAGCCAGATCTCCTTCTGTAACTTGGTATTTGATGCGTCATTTCAGTAAATAACATGGGAATCTCGCACTGTCATGGAGTGCAAGATTCTCATGTCGACATTTTTATCTAGGTGATATGGTAGCTGGGTCATTCGGTCCCACACTCTTTTGCGTATGACCTTTTTAAAATGATACCTCTCTTTAGCATTCACAGGGTTAAAAGTTCCAGTGGGGCAGAAGGTTTTCTTCATCCCCCTCATTTGTTTTGTGCATAAGGCCCTTGGAACTATGACTTAATCTAGGCAGAGCCCACACGCTGGGGCATTTCTAATAAACATAAGTTTGTCCTTGACCAAAATTAATTACCATATTGTGCAGGGAATTAACATAAAATGCCACACCATAACACCAAATCATAAGGGTTAATATCTCATAAATTATCTATTATTACAGAAGAATGGCTACTAATACATAAACAATTTGTATATTGGATCAATTTTATTATTGATACCAGAATTAGACAAAGGGTATACCGAGTCTTTAGTATATGGCCTTTTGTTTGGCTTGCTTGGCCAATGTCCATTTGCAGATCGCTGACTGCAGGGATATCCTGTAATACTTCCATCAGGCAGCTCTGCAGCATTGCCAAGATCCTGTTTATAATAAAGAAATCTTTCACTAAAATGGTCTTCTATGTGTGCTTGCAAACCAAGCACACGTAAAAGACCGTTTCAGTGATAGAATTCTTTTTTATAAACGCGATCTCTGCTCAGCTGCAGAGCCGCCAGATGCACATAATACTGTCGTATGACAGCCTCCCCTGCAGTTAGCGTTCAGCGTTCAGTCAGGGAAGGGGGATGGAGGGGGGAACTTTGAGCGCTATCATCTCTCAAACCATAAAGATTTGAGAGATGACACTGGGGCAATAAGTTTCATTTTAACAAAGCTACAATATGGGGATTAGTAATTTGCAAGTATTACTATCCCTTTAAAAGAAGGCTGGGGAAGAAGGAACACAGGGAGAAAGAGCAGAAGTGGACAGAGTTTCAATAGAAACTCCCCACATCAGGAGGAATCAGCCTCTGCCCGGAGACCAGGTAAAGCAGTGTCAAAACCAGAGTCTCCGGGGCAATTCCGGAGAGATCCCAGCTATGCTCATTGAACCTTAGATCATCAGGAGGAGAGAGATCTAGAGGGTCCCAAGTTGCATTGTATGACAAAAAGAGTATCTTCTTGTCTGTGGGAGGCCCTTCCACCAGTGGATTCGGCAGCTGTGCACTTTTGATAAAAGTTGTGTCTGGAAAATGTTATTATCGACTCACATACTCAGCCATGCACATATTTTACCCATTTTTCTCTTGTGCACTAACCATTCTCCCTTTAGTAAATAAACTCCACTGTGGCTTATTTTCTGCAACTGTCATAAATTCTTGATCTACTCAAGAATGACCACTTTCCTGACATGCGTTGAGTTTTCCAAAACCACCACTCACCACTTTGTCCATAGCGCGGTCTGGAATCCTTCAGGCGTTAAGATGCAAAAACAAAACCAGAGAACATGATGGAAATCTACAGGCAGGTTCTATGGCAGGCAGCCCCTTGGAACTCAAAGAGACCTTTAATTCTATGTGATGCTATGTGGGGGAAGTGAGTGTCCCTTTAAAGGGGAGCTACCACCCATCTGAAACGTTGTGGCAAATAATTACGCATCTAGCGACTAGCTGCCCAGTAGTGATAGTCGCCAGAATAAATACCTGGTTACTGAGAATGATATCCTGCTCCGGGGCTGACAGGCAGTAAAGAGTGCAGACATCTTCCCATAGTGACGTCTGCGCACCTGCGCTGTCAGTCCTAGCCAGTTCTAGGAGGCGTTGCTGGGAGCTGTTCGGCTCCAAAAGGGACTGACAGCACAGGCGCTCAGATGTCACTATGGAAAGATGTCTGCTCTCTTTATTGCCTGTCAGCCCGGAGCAGGATCTAATTCTCAGTATAATTCTCAGTCTCATTACTGGGCAGCTAATTGCCAGATGGGTAATTATTTGCCACAAAGTTTAAGATGGGTGATAGTTCCACTTTAATTATTTTCACTTTTTGCCATGCACATTTTAAATAAATAATGAGATTTCTTAAAGGGATAGTAATACTTAAAATGTAAAAAATATATGTTGTAGGGTTTATCCCCCTGAGTAAAACAAGAGTACTCCCACTGCTGAAAGGTGTTTAATTCAAACGTTATTAATTTTCAAAGTTGAATTTTTTAGGTGCAATATCGCAGTGGCCTGAAATTGTAAAGTGGCGCTGTTGCTACACCAGCCTATGGAGATTTATGGTCCCGGGACCAGAGCTGTCCATAGGATCGTGTAGCAACAGTGCTACTGTACAATTTCAGGCCACTGTGATATTGCACCTAAAAAATTCAACTTTGAAAATTAATAACTTTTGAATGAAACACCTTTCAGCAGTGAGAGTACTCTTGTTTTACTCAGGGGGATAAACCCTACAACATATTTTTTTTTACATTTTAAGTGTTACTATCCCTTTAAAGGACAACTGCCATGTAGATTGGGCATTCTTGTCAAGTCTGGGAAAAGACCTGAATTTTAAAGGGATAGTAATGTTTAAAAATAAAAGTGGCTCCAATTAATAGTATTTGGGCCGTGGAGAGTGTTATTTCAATCCTGTCAGAGTTGTATTGAATGATAAAGTATCCCCCTCCTGCCCCTTTTACTGATGGAACACTGCTCAGCTCAGAGCAGCAAGACTGTCCGGATGGATCACAGAGAGGGACAATCTTCAGTGAGCATAAGGAAAAGCCTGTCAGGAGGGGCAATGTTTTCCTTATGATCACAGTAAGAAGATTGTCCCTTGCTGTGATCTGTCCAGCCAAGAGATCAGATTCCACATCTGAGGGGAGGTGGCTTATACTAGGTAAAAGGGGCAGGAGGGGAAACTTTATCATTCACTTTTATTTTGAAACATTACTATCCCTTTAAGTCCTAGCATATCAGCTGGAGAGCCAAACCAAGGGTCAGAAACATGACCCCAGATGGCCTTTTGTTAACTCCACAATAGACACTGAACTGTGAGATTTTACACTAATGTACTAAGAGGAACTTGAGTAATTCTGGTAAAAAAACAGCTGCACCATAGGGGACAAATAAAAATTAGCATTGAGGTCACAAATACATTGTATTGTAACGCAATGGGTTAGAGCCCTCTCTAGCATTCAAGAGGTTAAAAGCCTCATTTAATTCAATGGAGATTTTCAGAATTTGTATTTGTCCCCTATGGAGCAGTTGGTTTGCTCCAGAATTTCTCCAGTTCCTTTTAGTACATCAGCCTCAAAGCCTTTATGAATCAACAAGATGGGATTATGTAAGAGCAAACCTCCCAAGTGTCCCTCTTTAGGAGATATTAGGGGTACATACCTCCCAAGTGTCCCTCTTTAGGAGATATTAGGGATTTATACCTCCTAAGTGTCCCTCTTTAGGAGATATTAGGGATTTATACCTCCTAAGTGTCCCTCTTTAGGAGATATTAGGGATTTATACCTCCCAAGTGTCCCTCTTTAGGAGATATTAGGGGTACATACCTCCCAAGTGTCCCTCTTTAGGAGATATTAGGGGTACATACCTCCCAAGTATCCCTCTTTAGGAGATATTAGGGGTACATACCTCCCAAGTGTCCCTCTTTATGATATATTAGGGGTACATACCTCCCAAGTGTCCCTCTTTAGAAGATATTAGGGATCCATACCTCCCAAGTGTCCCTCTTTAGGAGATATTAGGGGTCCATACCTCCCAAGTGTCCCTCTTTAGGAGATATTAGGGATCCACACCTCCCAAGTGTCCCTCTTTAGGAGATATTAGGGGTCCATACCTCCCAAGTGTCCCTCTTTAGGAGATATTAGGGGTCCATACCTCCCAAGTGCCCCTCTTTAGGAGATATTAGGGGTCTATACCTCCCAAGTGTCCCTCTTTAGGAGATATTACGGGTACATACCTCCCAAGTGTCCTGCTTTAGGGGATATTAGGAGTCCATACCTCCCAAGTGTCCCTATTTAGGAGATATTAGGGGTCCATGTCTCCCAAGTGTCCCTCTTTAGGAGATATTAGGGGTCCATGTCTCCCAAGTGTTCCTCTTTAGGAGATATTAGGAGTCCATACCTCCCAAGTGTTCCTCTTTAGGAGATCTTATGAGTCAATTGATCCAAAGTGTCCTTCTTTATGAGATATTAGTAGTCCAAGCCTCCCAGGTGCCCCTCTTTAGGAGATATTAGGAGTCCATACCGCCGAACTGTCTTTCTTTAGGAGATATTAGGGGTTTATACCTCCCAAGTGTTCCTCTTTAGGATATATTGGGGGCTTATACCTCCCAAGTATCCCTTTTTAGGAGGGACAGTCCCTCTTTGAAAGCCAGATCCCTCTGCCCCACTTTCTCACTCTCGTGTCCCTCTTTTTTCAGGAGATCAGACTGAGTGTGTTGAATATATAAGTGTATCACATTGCTCCACAGCAACAAAACTCACATTAACCCTTTGTGTGCAAACCAGGCACACTTTGTAGACCTTTCCAATGAAGTATATATTTCTATATAGCATTATTTCAGCTCTGCTGAAGAGCCGCCAGCCGGTCAAATGACCAGAATCTCATGCTGTCAGATAGAGCACTAACGTCTGAGAAAGGGGAGGGAGGGGAGAACATTATAAGCTTATATCTCTCGAACTATACATGTTTGAGAGACTGGACTTACATCAATTAATTTATTTTTTTAATATCTACAATATTAAATGTTGTTAAAAACAACCCTTAGTATCCATTTAAGCAGTTATATGCCCTATGGTGTAGTTGGTTTGCTCCAGATTTACTCCAGTCATTCTCAGTACACCAGCATCAGTGGGATTGCTATTATTAGACAAAATACGTGCAGAAAACATAAAATCCGGCAATGAGAGAGGAAATTGCTGTCCCACAAGGATAATCACACTTATGTGTAGATTATTTGAGTGATCTGTATATCCATGTGTAAAAGACAGGATTTAACCAATTAGATGCCAGAGACATCTAAAACACATACTCTGTGTGTGTTTCTGTGTGTGTGCGTGCATATTTAAGCCTTGTTGGGCATTGTCACTGAGGCATACCTCCCAAGTGTCCCTCTTTAGGAGGGACAGCCCCTCTTTTAGACCCAAATCCCTCTTTCCCACCCTGATGTCCCTCTTTTTAGGAGATCAGATTGTGTGGTGTGTATATAAGTGTATCACATTGCTCTACAGCAATAAAACTCACATTATTGTTTGTTTAAATGTTAGTATATGTGTTTATACATTATTCTGTATAAATAAAATACTTAGATCTTGTTATAAGTCATTTATTTGGTTACACAAAGAGGTATCAATAGATCATGAAATAGCCTAAAAATTCTCCAACCCACCAGCCACGCCCCCAGCAACACCCACTATAACACAAGTGTCCCTCTTTGACAATTTGAAATGTTGGGAGGTTTGCTGAGGTGTAGTTGATCTCTCTAGGCACTGTGCACAAGGGGTCCACGTCTGGATTCCCCTATTACCCTTCAGGTGACCAATCCCAAGGAAGATTTGCATATGCAAAAGGTTTAGTCAGAGACCCTTAACTAGGAATGAGCCTACTCTAGATCTGAGTAGGCGCTGTATGAATGGTGTCCTACCCAGAGTGCAGTCCCTTTTAGCTCATTAGTGCCTTTCACATAGAGGAAATATCTTAAAACACATCATACTGACTAGTGTTGAGCGAGCATGCTCGGCCGATGCTCGGATCGGCTCGAGCATCGCTCTGCTCGGCACATGGCGGTACTCGTACGAGTACCGCATGTGCTCGCCCGCCATGTTCGGGTCTCCTCCCCGCACGTTTTGCGGCTGCTGCGCAGCCAATAAACGTGCAGGGAGGCTCTGACATCGGTGTAATGCCAGCAGCCATGTTGGCTGCTGGCATTACACTGATTGGCTGGCCAGAACCCGTGGTCAGGTGCTGTATAGCACCAGACCATCGAGTTCGGCTCAGTCTGAGCCAGGGAGAGCTGAGGATAGGAAGGGAAAGGCAGTGTAGGGAGGAAAAAAAAAAATTGTGACAAAAAAGAACCAAAAGTCCTTTTTAGGACTACTGTGTGTGGGGGCAGCAGGTTATATTGTGTGTGGGGGGAAAAAAAAAAAAAAAAAAAAAAAAAAATATTCTGTTTAGTGTGAAAAGTTGCAGATTAGAGCACATTCTGTTTAGTGTGCACAGTTGCAGATTAGAGCACATTCTGTTTAGTGTGCAAAGTTGCAGATTAGAGCACATTCTGTTTAGTGTGCAAAGTTGCAGATTAGAGCACATTCTGTTTAGTGTGCAAAGTTGCAGATTAGAGCACATTCTGTTAAGTCTTCAAACTAAAATATCAAAGTCACGTATTCCATTCAGTGTGCGTCGCCGCAGTTTAGCAGCACATTCTGAGTACTGTGCAGAGTTGCAGAATAGGAAGAAATACTGTTAAGTCTTCAAACTAAAATATCAAAGTCACATATTCCATTCAGTGTGCTTCGCCGCAGTTTAGCAGCACATTCTGTGTACTGTGCAGAGTTGCAGAATAGGAAGAAATACTGTTAAGTCTTCAAACTAAAATATCAAAGTCACATATTCCATTCAGTGTGCTTCGCCGCAGTTTAGCAGCCTATTCTGTGTACTGTGCAGAGTTGCAGAATAGGAAGAAATACTGTTAAGTCTTCAAACTAAAATATCAAAGTCACATATTCCATTCAGTGTGTTTCACCGCCGTTTAGCAGCCTATTCTGTGTACTGTGCAGAGTTGCAGAATAATAAGAAATACTGTTAAGTCTTCAAACTAAAATATCAAAGTCACATATTCCATTCAGTGTGCTTCGCCGCAGTTTAGCAGCCTATTCTGTGTACTGTGCAGAGTTGCAGAATAGGAAGAAATACTGTTAAGTCTTCAAACTAAAATATCAAAGTCACATATTCCATTCAGTGTGTTTCACCGCCGTTTAGCAGCCTATTCTGTGTACTGTGCAGAGTTGCAGAATAATAAGAAATACTGTTAAGTCTTCAAACTAAAATATCAAAGTCACATATTCCATTCAGTGTGCTTCGCCGCAGTTTAGCAGCCTATTCTGTGTACTGTGCAGAGTTGCAGAATAGGAAGAAATACTGTTAAGTCTTCAAACTAAAATATCAAAGTCACATATTCCATTCAGTGTGTTTCACCGCCGTTTAGCAGCCTATTCTGTGTACTGTGCAGAGTTGCAGAATAATAAGAAATACTGTTAAGTTTTCAAACTCAAATATTAAAGTCACATATTCCATTCAGTGTGTTTCACCGCCGTTTAACAGCCTATTCTGTGTACTCTGTACAGTTGCAGAATAATAAGAAATACTGTTAAGTTTTCAAACTCAAATATTAAAGTCACATATTCCATTCAGTGTGTTTCACCGCCGTTTAACAGCCTATTCTGTGTACTCTGTACAGTTGCAGAATAATAAGAAATACTGTTAAGTTTTCAAACTCAAATATTAAAGTCACATATTCCATTCAGTGTGTTTCACCGCCGTTTAACAGCCTATTCTGTGTACTCTGTACAGTTGCAGAATAATAAGAAATACTGTTAAGTTTTCAAACTCAAATATTAAAGTCACATATTCCATTCAGTGTGTTTCACCGCCGTTTAACAGCCTATTCTGTGTACTCTGTACAGTTGCAGAATAATAAGAAATACTGTTAAGTTTTCAAACTCAAATATTAAACTCACATATTCCATTCAGTGTGTTTCACCGCAGTTTAGCAGCCTATTCTGTGTACTCTGCAGAGTTGCAGAATAATAAGAAATACTGTTAAGTCTTCAAACTAAAATATCAAAGTCACATATTCCATTCAGTGTGCTTCGCCGCAGTTTAGCAGCCTATTCTGTGTACTGTGCAGAGTTGCAGAATAGGAAGAAATACTGTTAAGTCTTCAAACTAAAATATCAAAGTCACATATTCCATTCAGTGTGTTTCACCGCCGTTTAGCAGCCTATTCTGTGTACTGTGCAGAGTTGCAGAATAATAAAAAATACTGTTAAGTCTTCAAACTAAAATATCAAAGTCACATATTCCATTCAGTGTGCTTCGCCGCAGTTTAGCAGCCTATTCTGTGTACTGTGCAGAGTTGCAGAATAGGAAGAAATACTGTTAAGTCTTCAAACTAAAATATCAAAGTCACATATTCCATTCAGTGTGTTTCACCGCCGTTTAGCAGCCTATTCTGTGTACTGTGCAGAGTTGCAGAATAATAAGAAATACTGTTAAGTTTTCACACTCAAATATTAAAGTCACATATTCCATTCAGTGTGTTTCACCGCCGTTTAACAGCCTATTCTGTGTACTCTGTACAGTTGCAGAATAATAAGAAATACTGTTAAGTTTTCAAACTCAAATATTAAAGTCACATATTCCATTCAGTGTGTTTCACCGCCGTTTAGCAGCCTATTCTGTGTACTCTGTACAGTTGCAGAATAATAAGAAATACTGTTAAGTTTTCAAACTCAAATATTAAAGTCACATATTCCATTCAGTGTGTTTCACCGCCGTTTAACAGCCTATTCTGTGTACTCTGTACAGTTGCAGAATAAAAAGAAATACTGTTAAGTTTTCAAACTCAAATATTAAACTCACATATTCCATTCAGTGTGTTTCACCGCAGTTTAGCAGCCTATTCTGTGTACTCTGCAGAGTTGCAGAATAATAAGAAATACTGTTAAGTTTTCAAACTCAAATATTAAAGTCACATATTCCATTCAGTGTGTTTCACCGCAGTTTAGCAGCCTATTCTGTGTACTCTGTACAGTTGCAGAATAATAAGAAATACTGTTAAGTTTTCAAACTCAAATATTAAAGTCACATATTCTGTGTAAGATGAAGAAGGCGGGTAAAAAGGGACGGGGAAGTGGACGTGATCCTGAAAGTTCAGGGCGCGGGTCAGGACGCGGAGAAACTGTGCCTGGTGCCAGAGCACAAGAAAGAAAGACATCCACCATACCTAGCTTCATGTGTAATTTTACAGGGCGTCGCAGGACATCACTCTCGAGGTCCGACCACTGCGAACAGGTGGTCGGTTGGATGACAGCTGATACTGCTTCCAGTCGGTTAAGCACCACCCTGTCTTCCACCAAGTCCACTCTCAGTAGCCAAGAGTCTGGTCAACATAATCCTCACTCTGATCATCCTTCCTCCCACCATACACGGTCTGGTCAAAGAAGTGATCCCACACTGGGATATAGTGAGGAGCTCGTCTCATCACCAATCCTTCATTTGACCCTCTCTCCAAGCACGCTTGCAGAGGAACATGACATCTTGTGCCCTGATTCACAACCTCTAGAGGCTACCCAATCACAAGAAGATGACAGATGTGAACGGCATTTAAGGTCAAAGGAAGTAGTGGATGATGATGATGATGATGATGAGACACAGTTGCCATTAAATCAACCACTATTTCCGTCTCAAGACCTTGTTGAGGAGAATGTTATACAGTTGTCAATGACTGAGTATGTGGTGGGATCAAGACTTGAGGAGGATGATCAGAGTGAGGAAGTGGAGGAGGACTTGGTGGACGATGAGGTGACTGACCCCACCTGGGAAGGTGTAGAGCCGAGCGATGACAGCAGTCCTGAGGGTGAGCCATCTGCAGCACCGCAACAGGCTGGAAGAGGCAGTGGTGTGGCTACAGAAAGAAGGCGGACCGCACCAAACCGGCCCGCAAATGTTCCACGGAGCACCCCCTTGCGTAAATCTACCTTGCCAAGGGGTAGGTGTTCCGCGGTATGGCGTTTTTTTAAGGAAAGTGCGGACGACAAAAGAATTGTAGTTTGCAACCTGTGCCACACCAGAATGAGCCGAGGCATGAACACTAGAAACCTCACCACCACCAGCATGATCCGACACATGGCATCCAAGCACCGTAGTAAGTGGGAGGAACGCCTGGATCGCCCATCTGTGTCTGCAGGCCACACCACTGCCTCCTCTTCCCCTGTTTTCGGTGCCGGCCAATCGCCTGTCGAAGGCGCAGGCCCGCATACCTCCCGCCCTGCACCTGTAGCATCTGAAGCACCATCAGCGACCACATCCACTTCCCTGTCCCAGCACAGCGTCCAAATGTCGTTACCCCAGGCATTTGAGCGCAAGAGAAAGGACCCAGCCACCCACCCACAGGCCATAGCACTAACCTCACACCTTTCCAAATTACTGGCCATCGAAATGCTGCCATTTAGGCTTGTGGACACTGAGTCCTTCCGCAGCCTGATGGCAGCAGCTGTCCCTCGGTACGCGGTCCCCAGCCGCCACTACTTTTCCCGGTGTGCCATCCCCGCATTACACCACCATGTGTCCCGTAACATCACCCGTGCCCTGACCAACGCAGTTACTGGGAAGGTCCACTTAACGACTGACACATGGACAAGTGCTTGTGGCCAGGGACGCTACATTTCCCTGACGGCACACTGGGTGAATGTCGTGGAGGCTGGGAGCGACTCGGACCCTGGGATGGCACGGGTGCTACCCACGCCGAGGATTGCGGGCCCTACCTCCATCAGGGTTTCCACCAGCACCTACGTTATTGGCTCCTCCTCCTCCGTTTCCACCTCCGAATTCTCTACACACACCGCCACTCCCCCATCAGCCAGTAGCTGGAAGCAGTGTAGCACTGCAGTGGGGAAGCGTCAACAGGCCGTGCTGAAGCTGATCTGCCTTGGGGACAAACAGCACACGGCCTCAGAGCTGTTGCAGGGGATTAGTCACCAGACCGAGCAGTGGCTCTCGCCACTCAACCTGCAACCAGGCATGGTTGTGTGTGATAATGGGCGTAACTTGGTGGCGGCTTTGGAGCTCGGCAAGCTCACACACGTACCATGCCTAGCGCATGTATTTAATTTAGTGGTGCAGCGATTTCTAAAAACCTACCCCGATGTGCATGATCTCTTGACCAAGGTGCGCCGCGTGTGTGCACATTTCCGTAAGTCATCAACAGCTTCAGCCGGCCTGTTGAAGCTGCAGCAGCGCTTACAATTGCCAGCTCACCGGCTGCTGTGTGACGTGAGCACGCGCTGGAACTCCACCTTCCACATGTTGGCCCGGCTTTGTGAGCAGCAAAGGGCAGTAGTGGAGTACCAGCTGTTACACGGTCGTCGCCTCTCCGTTCAACTTCCTGTAATCAGAAGTGAGGAGTGGGAATGGATGTCAGACCTCTGTGAGGTTTTACGCAATTTTGAGGAATCGACACAGATGGTGAGCGGCGATAACGCTATTATCAGTGTAACCATCCCACTTCTGTGTCTACTGAAACGCTCGCTGCTCACAATTAAAACCGACGCTTTGCATGTGGAAGAGGTGGAAATGGGGGAGGAAGAGCTTACACAAGGTGATAGCCAGAGCACCCTCACTTCGTCTTCTCAGCGACAATTGAGGAGGCGGAGGAGGAGGAGGAGGAGGAGGAGGAAGACACGGTTGCCTCCGCTACAGAGGGTAGCCATGGAACTTTAGTTCCATCTCTTCAGCGTGGGTGGGCAGAAGAGGAGGAAGAGGATGAGGAGATTGAGAGTCATCCTCCTGGTGAGGACAGCGAAATCTTGACTGTTGGTACTCTGGCACACATGGCTGACTTTATGTTAGGCTGCCTTTCCCGTGACCCACGCGTTGTACGCATTTTAGACAACACGGATTACTGGGTGTTCACCCTTCTGGACCCCCGCTACAAAGAGAATTTCTCATCTCTCATTCCTCCGGTGGAGAGGACAAGCAAAATGTTGCAATACCAGAAGGTTCTTGTCGAAAAATTGCTCCAAAATTTTCCATCTGACAACGCTGGCGGCAGAGTACGTGCTACCTTGGCCAACCGAGAAGGGGAGAAAAGGGGAGCACACAGCAGTTCCGAGAAAGGCAGGGCAACACTCTCCAAGGCGTGGGACACCTTCATGACACCCCGCCAGCACCCTCACCCTGATGCGCAGCCTAGTGTCACAAGGAGGGAAAAGTTTTGGAAGATGGTGAAGGAGTACGTAGCAGACCGTGTCAGCGTCCTCAATGATCCCTCTGTGCCTTACAACTACTGGGTGTCCAAGCTGGACACGTGGTATGAACTGGCACTCTACGCCTTGGAGGTGCTGGCCTGCCCTGCCGCCAGCGTTCTGTCTGAGCGGGTATTTAGTGCTGCTGGTGGCATCATAACAGATAAGCGTATCCGCCTTTCCACCGACAATGCTGATAGGTTGACACTTATAAAAATGAACAAGGCCTGGATTTCCCCTGACTTCTCCACTCCACTGGAGGAAAGCCCCGGGGGAACATAAACTCACTTTATATATGTTATTTACAATGATGTGAATACTCTGTATTCCCATTCACCCCTTCCACCCAAAAAACGGGTATATGGTTGACTCTTAATCTTCTCATCCTCCTCCTCCTCTTCCATATGCCCTGTGCTATAATTTTTATATAGGGCCAGCTCACCAGCGGGCCCTGTGATATAATTTTTATATAGGGCCAGCTCACCAGCGGGCCCTGTTTGCCAATTTTTATATAGGTCAGCTCACCAGCGGGCCTTCTCATATAATGTTTTATTGGGTCAGCTCTCTAGCGGGCCCTCTCATATAATGTTTTATAGCGTCAGCTCACTAGCGGGCCTTCGCATATAATGTTTAGGATGGTCAGCTCTGCAGCAGACCCTCACCCATAATGTTTTAGATGGTCGGCTCAGCGCACGTTTCCCTCTTAATCATGGCCTCAGTTCAATAAAATCAAGGAAATTTTTGGGAGAATTTGCCTCTGTGCACGTTTCCCTCTTAATCATGGCCTCAGTTCTGAAAATCAAGGAAATTTTTGGGAGAATTTGCCTCTGCGCACGTTTCCCTCTTAATCATGGCCTCACTTCCGAAAACCAAGGAAATTTTTGGGATAATTTGCAGATGATATACAAGTAAATATACAGCAAATATTGTTTGGTAACAATTTTTCGCCTAAAGTCGTTTTTATTTTCCTTTTTGTGTGTTTTATGGTCAGTCTGTAAAAATGGCGTACTACGGGCGAAAGATCGTTCCCAGCAGCGATGTTGGAGTCCAAGATGCATCCAGACATCCTCCCTATGCTGTCCCTGAACCATTTCTGTGGTGTTTCCATCCTTTTCTGCCCTTTTCCTATGGACCAGGCACCCTCCCCTCATCAGAGCAGGGGGTGCCTGGTGTAATGCTCGAGTCCTCCCATTGACTTCAATGGGGCTCGGGTGTTCGGCCGAGCACTCGAGCCTCAGGGGGTGCTCGGTCAGAGCACCCGAACACCCGAGCATTGGGGTGCTCGCTCATCACTAATACTGACCCTTCCAAAATGGCAGCCCAGTCACGAAGTGCCAGGCAATTCCTCTCTGAGAAGAGAAGCAGATAACCCAGATATACGTTTTGGCCCTGTTGGGCCTCATCAGGGAGGTGGAGCCGATCCCTCTACGCACCGTGTGCAAGGGGTCCATGTCTGGATTGCCTTATTGTACAAAAGGGTAGATACACAGCGCCACTCAATATATTGATGCACTAAAATTTATATTTAAGTGTTTTATAGAGGTATAATAAAGGTAGATGGGATACTAATCCCTTTGGTTGGCATAAATTAAGGTCTCGCTACAGGTGTTTATATTATAAATGAACCATTATGATCACTACACTTCATACGTCAATGCAATGCAATGTGATGTCCGTGTGATCATGGTCATGCAAGAAGAAGAAAAGGATGGGGGAGAGACAGCGCATACGACATCTAAGTGTAGTATAAAAGTTTATTATGAAAACATTAAAGACATAAATATAAGATATCTAAAAACTGAGCACAACACAAATATGCTTATTAAAGGGACAGTAATGTTTCACAATAAAAGCAGCTCCAATTAATCTTCACAGTATTTGGGCCTTGGAGAGCATTATTTCAATACTGGCCAAGTTGTATTTCAAGAGTAATTGAATGATAAAGTATCCCCCTCCCGCCCCTTTTACGGATGTAACACTGCTCACCTCAGAGCAGAAAGACTGTCCAGATGGATCACAGAGAGGGACAATCTTCAGTTATCATAAGGAAAAACCTAAAAAACATGTCAAGGGGGCAGGGTTTTCCTTATGATCATAGTAAGAAGATTGTCCCTTGTTGTGACCTGTCTGGCCATGACATCAGATTCCACATCTGAGGGGAGTCGGCTTACACTAGGCAAAAGGGGTGGGAGGGGGATACTTTATCATTCAATTACTCTTGAACTACAACTCTGACAGTATTGAAATAACACTCCCCACGACTTTTATTGTGAAACATGACTATCCCTTTAAAAATAATTCTGTATGGGTAGAAAGGGAGCACTGTTGCTCTTGATAAAAAATCGATGTGTCTGTGTATTAGACAAATACAGTGCTGTGTGACAGAATCTTGGGAGCACACAATCAGCTAAAAGGGTACTATTGGAGCTGTATAAATGATTTTGGAGGGAAGGATAGAGATAATGGGACAAGTGTACTGAAATAAGTAATAGATGGCCCCTTACTGGAGAGTCCACATATACGAGTGCTACAATGCAATCTGTTGCAGAGCCCAGCTCATGGTCCTCAATCCAGTGTTTGGATGGCCCATTACTTTATTTTCCTATTGGGTCTCAGTGTGTACAGGGCTGGATTTCCTAATAAGCAGACTACGCACCTGCCCAGAGCTCCAAATTTTGAGGGGCGTCTCAGCTGTTCTGGCCACACCCACATTCTGAATTGTGGGTGGGGCCAGAGCAATCTTTGTATCCAAGCAGTAGCTTAAAGACCCCTTTACAGGCTATATTTTAACACCTTGGATGCTAGTGAGCTCTCCAACGCATTGCTCCACAATGCGTTGGCGAGCTCACTAGCATCCAATGGGTTAAAGCTTTCATGTCCTTACTTGTTGTAGGCAAAAGTTATATTCTGTGCAAGGAAACAGTGGCTGAGACTGGTGGCGTGGTCATGTGAGGAGTGGGGTGTGGCCATGGGCGGAGCTAAGGGTGCCCAGAGTTTCTTGCCTGGGGGAGCCTGGAATGTAAATCGGGCCCTGAGTGTGTAATACAAATCAGTCCCAGTCAGTCCTTCTCCTCTCGTCTCTCCTCTCTTCCTTTCTCACTCTGTCCCTTATACTGATTCTCCGTCCCTTGTGTTCATGTGTCCGATGGTTCAGTGTTTCTGTCACACGTGGCAGATGTTGTGTTCTTCAACGCGTTTTGGTGCCATTTTTTTGCACCTTCGTCTGGAAAGGTGCCTGAGGTGGCCAATAAGCTCTCCCTATTTTATACAAATTTCATCCAATCAAAAGGGATTTAGGTTTACCTATTAGTATATGGATCCTTATTAATGATGAGCGAGCACCCCGATGCTCGGGTGCTCGGGTGCTCTGACCGAGCACCCCCTGAGGCTCGAGTGCTCGGCCGAGCACCCGAGCCCCATTGAAAAGCATGGGAGCACTCGAGCATTAAACCAGGCACCCCCTGCTCTGATGAGCGGAGGGTGCCTGGTCAATGTCCCCCTTCATCTCCGCTATGCCCCTCTTCCACAATGTCCCCCTTCATCTCCTATGCCATAGAGGAGATGAAGGGGGACATTGTGGAAGAGGGGCATAGCGGAGATGAAGGGGGACATTGTGGAAGAGGGGCATAGACTCTATGCCCCTTTTACACAATGTCCCCCTTCATCTCCGCTATGCCCCTCTTCCACAATGTCCCCCTTCATCTCCTCTATGGCATAGGAGATGAAGGGGGACATTGTGGAAGAGGGGCATAGCGGAGATGAAGGGGGACATTGTGGAAGAGGGGCATAGCGGAGATGAAGGGGGACATTGTGGAAGAGGGGCATAGAGTCTATGCCCCTCTTCCACAATGTCCCCCTTCATCTCCGCAATGCCCCCTTCATCTCCGCAATGCCCCCGTACCTCCAGTCCCTGGTGGTCCAGCGGAGTCTTCGGATCTGTGCCTCTTCCGGCACAGATCCCCTTCACCCGAACATGTCGGGCGAGCACATGGCGGTACTCGTACGAGTACCGCCATGTGCCGAGCAGAGCGATGCTCGAGCCGATCCGAGCATCGGCCGAGCACGCTCGCTCAACACTAATCCTTATAGATTGTATTCTGACTAAAATACATATAGTATCAGATGAGTAGTGGGACAATAAACATGTGTCTAAAAATGTATAAATAATTGCCCTTAAAGGGATAGTAATTTTTCATAATAAAATCAGCTCTAATTAATCATCATAATATTTGGACTTTGGAGAGTGTTATTTCAATTCTGTCAGAGTTGTAGTTCAGGAGTAATTCAATGACAAAGTATCCCCCTCCCTCCCCTTTTACTGATGTAGCACTGCTCAGCCAGATCAGAAAGGAGGTGCCCAGGTAGACTGCAGAGAGGGACAATCTTCAATTAAGATAAGGGAAAAACCTGAAAAGCTTGTCAAGGGGGGCAGGGCTTTCATTGTTCTCATAGGAAGAAGATTGTCCCCTGCTGTTATCTGTCTGGTCTATGGACTGGATTCCACATCTGAGAAGAGATGACTTACACTAGGTAAAAGGGGCAGGAGGGGAAACTTTGCTTGTGAATATCTCTCAAACCATAAAGGTTTGAGAGATAAGACATATTGTTCTAATGTTAATGTTAATGCCTACAAAATAAAATAATGATAAAACAAATATAAGAGAGATAAGACATATTGTTCTAATGTTAATGTTAATGTTAATGCCTACAAAATAAAATAATGATAAAACAAATATAAGAGAGATAAGACATATTGTTCTAATGTTAATGTTAATGTTAATGCCTACAAAATAAAATAATGATAAAACAAAGTATTACTATCCCTTTAAGGTGTCAAATCCCAAAGATTAATTTGCATATACAAAAGAACTAGTCAGAGATGATCAACTAGGAACGAGCCTGCTCTAAAACTGAACAGGATCTATAGGAACGGTGTCCTACCTAGGGACTGCACCCTGGGCTGCACACCATTCCTATAGAAACTGCTCAATACTAGAGCAGGCTCTTTCCTAGTTGAGAGTCTGTGACCAGATTGTTTGCACTATTACACATGATATCTTCACATATCATCCCCAAAATAGCCATCCTTTTTTCATGCCCACAACTACTGGTACCCTCAGCACATTCACCCTTGTAATAGAGAAGGAGGTTTCTGTTGTACCCTCCTCTTCAAACCCCATCATCTGCCCTCTTGATCCTATTCCTTTGGAACGTAGTCACTCTCTTTCTTCTCTGCTTATTCCTGCATTAACCTTATGTTCAACTTCTCTCTCTTTCTCTCCACTGGAACTGTTTCAGATGCCTTCAAATATAATCTAATTATTCCTATCTTCAAAAAACAATATATATCAATTGATCCCCTCATCTGATTCTAACTACCATCCTATCTTTCTTCTTTTCTTTGCCTCACAGCTCTATGAGCGACTTGTGTACCCCACACTAACTTTCTCACTTCCCAGTCCCTTCTGGACCTGCTACAAAACTGGATTCTACTCCCAACACTCAGCAGAATCTGTGCTTGTTAAAGTGGCCAGTGATTTGCCCTTGGCCTAAAAGTTATAGTTTTAATTGTAAGTCTTTCATTGTTTCAGAAATTTTAAGGTTTCTCACTTTTGAACAGTGATGTGAGTTCCCTCTACCTACAGGCTTTTAAAAGAGTTTGCAACTCAACTTGGTCTTCAATGAATCAAAAGAACTCTGTCCATGTCTGTCTGTCTCTGTTCCCTCTTCCGCTCATAGTTGGCACAAGTGAAAAGAGAGAGAGAGACACAAACACACACAGAGTCGGATCATCCATTATGTCAACCTAGGCTACTGCCTAGGACCCATGGAAATATGAGGGGTCCTGGCTGCAAGTAATGGGTCAGAAACAGAGGCCCTGTTGTTGCTGCCTCTAACATCTTGTGTCACACTCCCTTTTTGTTAAAAGAGATCAGCATCATCCAGTTGCTCCTATCTCCATTAGAATCTAATACCAGTACCTGTTAGCAGAACTCTGCATCAGAAGCACTGAATCAGGTGATGTGGGGCCCAAAATTGGTACTCTGCGTAAGGCCCAGTGGAACCTTAATCCATCTCTGGACAGACACACACACACACACACACACACACACACACACACACACACACACACACACACAAAGAGGGATGTATTTAAGGCCATATGTATAAGTAGGCAGAATGGGCAACTGAATAGAGCTCCAAATTTTCATGAATGCCTCATCTGTGCTGTCTACACTAGACTAGTACACAGCAAAAAAATGTATTTAGTCAGAATTATTTGTGCAAAAATATTAAGCCCTTGAGGACTAGTTTTTTTTTTAAACCGGAGGACCAGAGACATTTTATTTGCTGAGCCGGCACATGTGAGCGATCAACTGTACCGGCTCACCAGAGGAAAGGCTGACACTGACTTCTCTAGTCTTGAAGCAGTCAGTTTCAGCCTCTTGGCACCTTCAGGCGCATTGTGATCATCTAACTCATGACATGCCAAATTCATCACTGGTCCTTAAAGCACCGAAAGTTGTGGCACGTTGGTAAGTGGTTAAAAACACAGCTGAGTACAACAAACTTCGTTTGCCATACCTTTCGGTTAGTCAGAATATCGTTTAAAGTTTTCTTTGCTGAATAAAATTCATTCAACACTATTTTCAGTGGGGAAGGACCCTTCTGCCTTCTCTGGACTGGCATTTGAACAAGAATCATTCAGATAAATTACATACAATGTGCCAATCCATTCCATCCATTCCATAGAGGGTTTCATAAGGGCAAATGAACAAATAATACAAATAAATATAAATAAAGGACTGCATTTTATTTTTTTATTGTATTTTAGTTCATGTTCAATGAGTTTGCATAAGGAACATGCCTTTGAACAAAGCCCCACCTCAGAAAAGCATGCACTGATCTCTGGAAGCAGAAGCATCTATGACTGTGTTACAAGTACTAGTGTTAGATTGTGATGCAGAAGGTGAACATTGGCATTGCACTGCATTACCAGCATCTCCAACAGCAACATACGTACACACAAAACCCTTCCACGGAAAGGATGAGGGCTATGTGTGAGAGTTTCAGGGTGTCTTTTCACCTATGCCTTGATTAGACCAATGTAATAAACAATATCTAGAGTAAATGGCATTAGGAAGCACCGTTTCCCTGTTAATGCTATGGGGCTGGAAGAATGGGGCTTGCTGGCATTAATACAAGAAAAATGCTGCTCTTACTACCAAGCATTCATTCACAGAGTTCCATATTTCTCAGTATGCTCAGTGTGTGTTTAAAGGGATAGTAATACTTCATTTTAACTTTATTTTATTTTGTAGGCATTAAAAAAACATGAAGAACGATATGTCTTATCTCTCAAACCTTTATGGTTTAAGAGATATTCACAAGCAAAGTTTCCCCTCCCGCCCCTTTTACCTAGTGTAAGCCATCTCTTCTCAGATGTGGAATGCAGGCCATAGACCAGACAGATAACAGCAGGGGACAGTCTTCTTCCTATGAGAACAATGAAAGCCCTGCCCCCCTTGACACGTTTTTCAGGTTTTTCCCTTATCTTAATTGAAGATTGTCCCTCTGTGTAATCTACCTGGGCACCTCCCTTCTGATCTGGCTGAGCAGTGTTACATCAGTAAAAGGGGCGGGAGGGGGAGACTTTGTCATTGAATTACTCTTGAACTACAACTCTGACAGAATTGAAATAACACTCTCCAAAGTCCAAATACTATGATGATTAATTAAAGCTGCTTTTATTATGAAACATTACTATCCCTTTAAGCTGACTCCACATACATGCAGTATATTCTCTGGATAACGTGGCAGGGTTCAATAGGATACTAAGTGTGCAATATGAAAAGCTTTTCTGTTGCTCTTCTTTATCGTAAGCATACATACCACTATAAGCATATCCAACGAATGATCTCAAAGTACATAAAATCATCAAATGCTTTATTCGAGAAATAGTCATAAAAGTACCTTGCAATATTGTAAGTTCATAGACCCGTGCAAATGGAGAGACTTTCCTGTATTAGGTGCAAGACTGGTGTGTCAAGAAGCCATGGTGAAACCAATCAACGTGTTTCGCTTTTGCTGTGCTTATTCATGATCAAGAACAAGAGTGAAACGTGTTGATCAATTTCACCATGGCTTCTTGACACACCAGTCTTGCACCTGATCCAGGAAAGTCTCTCTATTTGTACAGGTCTATTGACTTACGATATAGTAGTGAGGATGCTTTGAGAAAAAAATTGCTGGTATTAACTCTTTGAGTGCCAGAGGGTTATCACACTCAAAGGGTTAACAATCCAATGCTGCTGGAGTGTGCCAGTGGGTATGCTGATTATATGCTGTAGCTCGTACCCTTTAGCAGGGGCAGATTGTAGGGGAATACCAGCCCGGGCATTTTTTTTTTTTAAAGCAGCCCACTAGCTACACCAACATCCCTACTGACGCCTCCTTGTGGTCCCTGCCAGCATGGGAGACCAGGCGCCAGGATATTATGTCATATCCTGGCACTGTGCATTAACCCTTTGAGTGCCAGAGGGGTACGCAACGCACTGCAATGAGTTGCGTACCTCTCTGGCACTCAAAGGTTTAACAAAGAATGCGAAGGCTGTCAAAGAGAGTGCCGGTGGCAACACAGACCTCTCCTTCAAAATATTGTGGGACGGTGAGGTGAGATCCTCTGATCTCCCCCACCGGCCCATGATCTAGTGGCCCACTGGGGGGTGCCTGATCCCCCGATAGGACAATCCACCCATGCCCTTTAGATACTCTTACAACAGTGTGGCTGCACCAAAAAAATTTGTATATTCACCCCACAAACACTCCTTTTCAGACTGCACTTAGAGGGCTCACAACACAGAAAGCATAAGGAAACGAAAAACAAAATAACTGACCAAGGTGCAAACAAATCATTTCATAAAAAGGAAAATAACATGTCAAATATATTGGTAGACACTTTGAGAATTAGAAATGATAAAACTTTACCATTCCTTTAACTCTTTGCATGCTAAAGATGTTTCCAAAGCATTGCGAAGCAATGTGTTGGAAACATTTCTAGCATCTAAGAGTTTAAATGGGAAGCAACTAATTACAGTGCGTTGGAGAGTGAGTTTCTCCTGCATCCAAGAGGTTCCAGATGAACTATAACATGTTTTAGTGTATTTGTTGAACAGGAAAATTGTGCACAAGGTCACCAACAGCTGCCACAAGGTCTTTGCTGTGACACCTTTCAGCTCTTTTAGCATGGAAAAGGTTACATATAACAATATGACCTTTCCCACAATACATTTAAACCCCATTCCGAGAGCCCTGGTGTGAGACTTTGGAGGAATTAGAAGTGTGAAATTGAGTGATGATGGTCTTTTAAAAACTCTGGTACAGAGAGGTCAAAGGGCGTATGATCCCATTTATAGAAGGGCTTTTAGTGAGGGGGATAGGGAAGGAAGGAAGGAAAGATTCAGGTTCCCAAAAGCCCACCTACTCAGGAGTACACAGCATATGGAGGATAGCGGATTAACCACTGAGAAATGGGCAGAAGAGGAGATATGCAATGGTATGTAGAAGAGACATTCTTTTTCTCCCCCCAAAAAATGTCCTGTAAGGTATATTTTTACAGAAATAAAAATAATTAGTTGTATACTACAAGTAAAAAATCATGATACTAACTCCAGTAGTTTCTGCCAGATGTATAACAGACTTATCACGCAGTCACTCAGCAGTGGTGCGATGCAGGCATGAAAGCTTTGGACTGGAAAGTTTAACGGCTTTTGCCAAAGTGTAAAAATGCAATAACACTTTATGAACCCATTGAGTGGCAGCAGGGCCGGATTTGCGTCCCAGCCACCCCTAGACAATGCACTCTTGTGCCCTCAGTTCCAACCACTGTACACACAAAAGAGAGCGTCCCACACCGGTATCATTAAATTCAAAATCAATATAGATATAATAATAAACACTGAAATAGGGTTTACTATTGAAACGTTTCCCCCTATTTGGAAACCTTCAGAAGGGTGAAATCAAAATGTTGCCCACATCAAAAGGTCGACATTCTGATGTTGCAAGCTTAAGAGTCACCAAACACAGGGCAACACTTACAGTCATGTGAAAAAGAAGGTACACCCTCTTTGAATTGTATGGTTGTACATATCAGAACATAATAACAATAATCTGTTCCTTAGCAGGTCTAAAAATTAGGTAAATACAACCTCAGATGAACAACAACACATGACATATTACACCGTGTCATGATTTATTTAACAAAAATAAAGCCAAAATGGAGAAGCCATGTGTGAAAAACTATGTACACCTTATGAATCAGTAGCTTGTAGAACCACCTTTAATCGTTTTCTTTATGACTTTATCAGTCTCTCACATCGTTGTGGAGGAATTTTGTCCCTGTCTTTTTTACAACGTTGCTTCAGTTCTTTGAGTGCATTTGTTTATGCACAGCTCTCTTAACCCCTTAATGACAAAGGACTTACCAGGTACGTCCCGCAAAAACTGTCTCTTAGTGACAGAAGAAGTACCTGGTAAGTCCTGGAAGTAGTACCGGAAGTCTGGGTCCCCGTGCGGCTGCACGCCATTCGGGGACTCCAAAATCATATAGTAAAAATTTATTTTTTTCTCAGACGGGCGTTAAGGTGACAGCCGCGTGCACACGTGGCTGTTACTAAGCGGTTAGGGTCCCGCCACAGCATTTCAGTCTGTTTGAGGTCTGGACTTTCACTGGGCCATTGCAACACCTCGATTCTTTTATTTTTCAGCCATTCTGTTGTAGACTTGCTGGTGTGCTTGGCATTATTGTCCTGTTGCATGACAGCTTTAGCTGTCAGACAGATGGCATCACATTTGACTCTAGAATACTTTGGTATACAGAGGAGTTCATGGTCAACTCAATGACTGCAAGGTTCCCAGGGCCCGTGGCTGCAAAACAAGGCCAAATTATCACCCCTCCACCACTGTGCTTGATAGTTGGTATCAGGTGTTTGAGGTGATATGCTGTGTTTGGTTTTTGCCAAATGTGGCACTGTACATTATCGCCAAACATCTCCACTTTGGTCTCTTCTTTACAACGGGCATTGTTCCAGATGTCTTATGGTTTGTTCAGATTCAACCTTGCAAACCTAAGCCGTGCTGCCATGTTCTTTTTAGAGAGAAGAGGCTTTCTCCTGGCAACCTTTCCAAAGAAACCATACTTGTTCAGTCTTTTTCCATTTGTACTGTCATGAACTTTAACATTTAACATGCTAACTGAGGCCTGTAGAGTCTAAGATGTAACTCTTGGGTTTTTTGCAATTTCTCCGAGCATTGCACGATCTGACCATGGGGTGAATTTGCTGGGTCGTCCACTCCTGGGAAGATTGGCAACTGTCTTGAATGTTTTCCCCTTTTGAATAATCTTTCTCACTGTAGAATGATGGACTTTAAATTGTTTGGAAATGGCCTTATAACTCTTCCCAGATTGATGGGCAGCAACGATTGCTTCTCTAAGATCTTTACTGATGTCTTTCCTCCTTGGCATTGTGTTAACACACACCTGAATGCTCCAGACCAGCAAGCTGCTAAAACATTATCTTTTATAGAGGTGGCCACACTAGCTGATGATCAATTAATCAAGAGCATTTGATTAGCAGCACCTGTCTGCTACTTAGCATCTTAATTCCTATGGAAGCAGTAAGGGTGTACTTAGTACACATGGCTTCTCCATTTTAGATTTATTTTTGTTAAAATGTCATGTATTGATGTTCATCTGAGGTTGTATTTACCAAATTTTTAGATCTGCTAAGGAACAGATGATTGTTATTATGTCTTAATATGTAAAACCATAGAATTCAAGGAGGGTGTACTTTCCTTTTTCACACAACTGTATATATCAAATGTGCAATGCCCAAGATGCCTATAAACTATAAGCTAATTAGGGAGACATTATCCACTGACCAATGCACAATGCCCAAGATGCCTATAAACTATAAGCTAATTAGGGAGACATTATCCAGTGCCCAATGTGCAATGCCCAAGGTGTCTATAAACTACAGGCAGATCATAGTTGCTCCATACCTCCCTGTGGCTTTTCATCTCTGCCGTCCTGCTGCATACCATGTTCATCCAATGGGTTCAAGCCAGTTACCCCCTATCTGCTTCCAGGTCTGAGATGGAGCCAGACTTGGGCACAGATAGGGGGTAACTGGCTTGAAGGAGGTATGGGAGCAACTATGATCCGCTTATATTTTATAGGCATTTTAGGAATTGCACATTGGACATTGAATATATAAATATTACCCTCTATTTCACGACTCTTAGCTTGTGACATCAGAATGTGGCCCTTTTAATGACTGTTCCCTTTTGATTCAGGCAACATTATGATCTCGCCCTTCTGATGGTCATCAAATAGAGGGCGACATTTCAATAGGATACCCTGAAATAGTGTGGTGTACTCAAGGGTCAAACAATACAGAGAACACAAGATCAGTTCAAGGCAGACCAGAGACGGAACTGCCCTACACAAAAATTTGTGTATAGGAAGTCTTGAGTAGGCGACACGCGTTGGGCAGTACTGAGAGATGGCTTCCCTTGTTCATCTCATTGCACTTTGATCTTCATTTATTGCTACATTCATGGACGACTATATACCACATTTCTGTTACAGTGTTTTCACACTTTCATAGTATATATTTAAACTTTCTCTCTTTACATTTTAAATTATTTTTTTTACACTTGCACTTTATGGATAGATCTGAGGTATTGCATTTTCTGTATGTCCCAATTTTGTATTTTTTATTGTAATACAGGGAACATGTTTGACATATTAGTTGCCTTGCATTTCCAATCCCATAATGCTAAACACACACATTATTGATTGGTCTTGTTCATGGCAACATATTATATTGAGAGATTCACCTCTTTCACCTTTTTTTGTGATTGTTTTAATTATTTTTAAATTTGGTGATACAGAGTAGTGTATCTTGTTTATAATTAACAAAAATATATATTTTTTCATGATATAATTTCCTGTTTTTTTGAGTGCCTCTGCATATGGATTTCTTTTTTTTTTTTTTTTTTTTTTTTGGTTGATAGGGCAGTTTCTTCTCTGGGCTGCCGCCAGCTGATCTTGTGCCCTCTTAGCTCCAGTTATGACCACATACCCCACTCCTCACATGACCACACACTTGTTCCTCATTTGTTCACTCACCGAGACCCATCCATTACTTTCTGGAACAAAAAATACCCTTTACTTACAACAAGCAAAGCCAAAAAAAGGCTTTGGTATTGATTGCTAGAGAGATCTCCAATGCATTGTGCACCTCATACTTATTCAGCAGCTAAAGAACTCATGATTGAGCACTGCTATATATTACACCTATACATATAAATACAAAATATATATAAGAAATGTGTATGTGCACTATATGGGGGGGCAAGAAAACCCGCCCACACAAGCAGCCCAGAAAAAATATCCCACCACCCAAATCTCAAAAAATGAAAATACGCAATACCAAAATCTAAGGCGCTAGTATATGTGCCAGCATCCGGGATGAGGAAATATATACCACTATACTATATTGTATCAATCTCAAAAGATAAAATGTGTCAATAATAAAACCTAAAACATAATATACTCACCTATAGAGGAAAGGATGAAAACAATGTATCATACATAGACTCTATGCCCCTCTTCCACAATGTCCCCCTTCATCTCCGCTATGCCCGTCTTCCACAATGTGCCCCTTCATCTCCGCTATGCCCCTCTTCCACAATGTGCCCCTTCATCTCCGCTATGCCCCTCTTCCACAATGTCCCCCTTCATCTCCTCTATGCCATAGAGGAGATGAAGGGGGACATTGTGGAAGAGGGGCATAGCGGAGATGAAGGGGCACATTGTGGAAGAGGGGCATAGCGGAGATGAAGGGGCACATTGTGGAAGAGGGGCATAGCGGAGCTGAAGGGGGACATTGCGGAGCTGAAGGGGGCATTCTGAGATGAAGGGGGCATAGCGGAGATGAAGGGGGCATTGACCAGGCACCCTCCCCTCATCAGAGCAGGGGGTGCCTGGTGTTGCCCCATTCATTCCAATGGGGCTCGGGTGCTCGGCCGAGCACTCGAGCCTCAGGGGGTGCTCGGTCAGAGCACCCGAGCACCCGAGCATCGTGGTGCTCGCTCAACACTACAGTCCAACTTTTTGGTTGTATATCAATATCCTTCGTTCATGTGTTAACATTTTTCCTTTAAAGGGCTAGTAATACTTTGTTTTATTTTTATTTTGTAGGCATTAAAAAAACACGAAGAACGATAAAGGTTTGAGAGATATTCACAAGCAAAGTTTCCCCTCCTGCCCCTTTTACCTAGTGTAATCCATCTCTTCTCAGATGTGGAATGCAGTCCATAGACCAGACAGATAACAGCAGGGGACAATCTTCTTCCTATGAGAACAATGAAAGCCCTGCCCCCCTTGACAAGCTTTTCAGGTTTTTCCCTTATCTTAATTGAAGATTGTCCCTCTCTGCAGTCTACCTGGGCACCTCGCTTCTGCTCTGGCTGAACAGTGTTACATCAGTAAAAGGGGTGGGAGGGGGACACTTTGTCATTGAATTACTCTTGAACTATAACTATGACAGTACTGAAATAACACTCTCCAAAGTCCAAATACTATGATGATTAATTAGAGCTGCTTTTATTATGAAACATTACTATACCTTTAAAGCAGTCATTGTTTTATTAACTGCACAGGCAACTCTGTGCCAATATTGCATATATATATATATATATATATATATATATATATATATATATATATATATATTATGATAACTATATATATATTTACTAGTTTTAAAGCCCGTGTACACAGGCCAACACTGGCTGTGCTGCAGTCATGCGCTGTACTGACTGCCCGAACACGACACGTCTCAGGAAGGTGCGCAGAGAGGAATCTGGTCTGAATTTGGAGCACCCCGCTCCATGTCAGCTGTGACGCAGGCAGTGTCTACTGTGCATGACTGCAGCGCGCGCTGCCGTCTCTACTTTGCATAACTGTGTAGTGACAAACTTTTCAGCGCATATTATATAGGAAGGATATAAACATACCTGGGAACTTTTTATCTTGTTCTCCACGGAAGGGGAATCCTTTGGTGCCACTGTGTGAGATAGGTGACGCTATTTGCTTCAAAAAAGGGATGGAGCTTAATCAGGAGTGGGGACAGGGCTTCGCGGACCTGAAAAATAGGAGGATAGTTTGGAGAAACAGTTGGGGAAGAAGAATCAAACTCTGTCCCAGAAACCCGTTAATGCAGTGTGAAAACCGGAGTCTCCGGGGCAAAACTGCCATAAAGGTATCCAGTGCAGTGCATTACATACTTCTCTGGCACTCAAAGGTTTGGGTTTTTTTTTTTTTTTATGTTATAATCCCTTTAAAGGGATAGTAATGTTTCATAATAAAAGCAGCTCTAATTAATCTTCATAGTATTTGGACTTTGGAGAGTGTTATTTCAGTTTTGTCAGAGCTGTAGTGCAAGAGTAATTCAATGACAGTGTCCCCCTCCCACCCCTTTTACTGATGTCACACTGTTCAGCTAGAGCAGAAGGGAGGTGCCCAGGTAGATTGCAGAGAGGGACAATCTTCAATTAAGATAAGGAAAAAGCCTGAAAAACTTGTCAAGGGGGGCAGGGCTTTCATTGTTCTCATAGGAAGAAGATTGTCCCCTGCTGTTATCTGTCTGGTCTATAGACTGCATTCCACATCTGAGAAGAGATGGCTTACACTAGGAAAAAGGGGCGGGAGGGGAAACTTTGCTTGTGAATATCTCTCAAACCATAAAGGTTTGAGAGATAAGACTTATATCATTCTTCATGTTTTTTTTAATGCCTACAAAATAAAATAAAGATAAAACAAAATATTAGTATTCCTTTAAACCATTGAATGACAGGGGTACTCAATGCGTTGCATACTCCTCTGGCACTAAAGGGGTTAAGTCAGAAAACCAGCATTCCTGGCACAGATCTGGATTGTTCTCAGGTATACATCCCCATATGGGTCTTATGCAGAAAGTAACTTCACTATAGTTAGGAAATACATTTAAAAAATCCTCAAATTTGTATTGGAAATAGAGCTTTTAAGCCATTAAAAACTAGGGAGACCCTCAACACGTTCTGAACCATAGCAACTGAACAACAGGGGACAAATAAACAAAAAATAAATATTCCATTAAACTTCATTGCTCTAAACTAGATTTTTTTATTTTTTTTTATTTTATAAAAGCTTTATTGAAATAAAATGTATACAGCAAATGCAAAAAGGCAATTAGTTGGAGATTTCTCTAACATTCAAAGGCTTAAATGTGAATCCAAAAAAGGGAAAGAAAACTGCGCACACTGTGAAATCAGGACAGTCTAAGTCACAGGATCAGTAGGGTGCTATAGGGAATATTATGATAATGTAAAAAGGAGAAAAAAGATAACGCTGATATACTAGCAAACCACTGTCTCTCCAAACTAATCCTGAGACAACCAGGACAAGGACATGAATGCACCGTTCAACCCTTGGAGTGCCAAAGGGTTAACACACACACACACACACACACACACACATACCCCAGTGCAGTTGCTTTACACTGTTCATCTTTTCTTTTCTAGATACAGGCCTATATGTCTTTTGGCCTGTCGATGTACAGCTCCACACCTGACCCTATCACATATGGATAACCTGAATTAGTCTTCCGCCTTTATCAGACCCCTTTCCATCTGGGACCTGTCAGCACCCGTCCTGTGAATTTGCGTTACCCATCAGCAGCGCCTGTCCTGTCAGCATTCACTGCCAACCTATGTGTTTTCTCTCTTGTTGGCCTCTTATCCATTTTGGATAAGCAAAACTCATTCTTATCACCTCCTAAGATATATTCTGTCATCTAATTTGTTTAAGGAAACACGTGTCGGATTATAGGCAACACACAGCAGGCCATAGCCACAAAGCTAAATGGAGCAATTCTGGGGCAAATCAACAGGGGACAAATAAGCATTTCCATTTGATGACATGATGTTTTTTAACCCCTTGGAAGCTAGAGAGGTCTCCAATCCATTGCAAACCAACTGACTGTTTAGGGGTGACCTGAGGTGTAGTTCCAAACAGCTGGAAGTCCAAACACTGGCTACATATACTGTACATAAAGAACAATATTCTTATTTAAAAGCTTACGGCACCTTTAAAGGGACAGTATTGTCTCATTTTAATAAAATGTAGCTATTAAAAAACTAAACTAAAGGAACCCAGTCCTATCTCTGAAACCTTTATGGTTTGAGAGATAATTGCAGCTAAAATTTCCTCCTCCTTCCCCTGACGTCAGCGATTTAGCGGGATTTCGATCCCGGGACCGTCAGAGGCCTGGTTCTGCTGAAGAGCCTCCGATGGTCCTGGGACAGGATTCCCCTGTAGTCAGCTAGAACGCTGACATCAGGGAATGGGGAGGGAGGGGGAAACGTTAGTTGCAATTATCTCTCAAACATTTTATCTCTCAAACCATAAAGTTTTGAGAGATAGGACTGGTTATCGTTTAGTTTTTTAATAGCTACAAGATTCAATTTTATTAAAATGAGGCAATACTATCCCTTTAAACAATTGAGGTAGCATTATCACGCATAGGATGACCACATTTCATTTTTGCCATTCAGTGACACTACAGAGCCCAGGACAGTAGAGTTTTTCTTGACAAGCAGGGTCATGTGACATCACTGCATTATTACCTTCCAGCATCTCAGATGGCCAAAGAGGGACACATTTGTTAGATGGTGTTGCTGAGGGTGTAGCTGGTGGACAGGCAATTACTGAGAATTTTTAGGTTGTTTCATGACCTACTGATACCACTTTGTGTAACTGAATAAATGATTTAGAGCAAGATCAAAATATTTTATTCATGAACACATACACTGAAATTTAACATAGCATTACTCTGTGTTTTATTGCTGTGGAGTAATGTAATACACCTATATTCAAACCACACCGTCTGATCTCCTAACAAGAGGGACACCAGGGTGTCAAATAGGGACTATCCCTCATAAAGAGGGACACTTGAGAGGTATAATAATTCCAGTTTGCATTTATAAATATGGGCCTTTAGGCCTTGGGTCTGTATTTTTTTATGTGAGACATGTTTCTTGAGGTTACCAAATCAACCCTTTAAAAGAGGGCACATATTAAAAATCATCTGGCAGCACTAGCGTTCCTGTGTTTTGTATTGTGAAATTTTAACTAAGGCCTGCTTTGATCCTTATTTGCTCAAATTTAAACCTCTAAACCATCCACAGAGTGTTCAGTATGGCAATATGTCAAGCGGATGTCATTGGAGCTATTTTTAGATCGTCAAGTGGACTGGCACTCGTTATATAGTGAGAGAGCATAAAAGTGCTCTTACTTTGCCCCCATGACCTGAACGCACATTGGGAAGAGCATGCGCTAGGTCACGTGACTATTTGGAACTCACTGAGGGAGGAGGAGGGATCGAGGCACAGGAGGGAGGTGATACACAGTGCTAAGGTACTGAGCTACACCGCAGAGAATGCCCTGGGACGTAAGCAGTAGTGTTGAGCGAGCGTGCTCGGCCGATGCTCGGATCGGCTCGAGCATCGCTCTGCTCGGCACATGGCGGTACTCGTCGAGTACCGCCATGTGCTCGCCCGCCATGTTCGGGTGGCGGGAATCTGTGCCGGAGGAGGCACAGATCAGAAGACGCTCCGCTGGACCACCAGGGACTGGAGGTACGGGGGCATTGCGGAGATGAAGGGGGCATTGCGGAGATGAAGGGGGACATTGTGGAAGAGGGGCATAGCGGAGATGAAGGGGGACATTGTGGAAGAGGGGCATAGACTCTATGCCCCTCTTCCACAATGTCCCCCTTCATCTCCGCTATGCCCCTCTTCCACAATGTCCCCCTTCATCTCCGCTATGCCCCTCTTCCACAATGTCCCCCTTCATCTCCTCTATGCCCCTCTTCCACAATGTCCCCCTTCATCTCCGCTATGCCCCTCTTCCACAATGTCCCCCTTCATCTCCTCTATGCCATAGAGGAGATGAAGGGGGACATTGTGGATGAGGGGCATAGCGGAGATGAAGGGGGACATTGTGGAAGAGGGGCATAGAGGAGATGAAGGGGGACATTGCGGAGATGAAGGGGGACATTGCGGAGATGAAGGGGGGCATTGACCAGGCACCCTCCCCTCATCAGAGCAGGGGGTGCCTGGTGTAATGCTCGTGTCGCCCCATTGTATTCAATGGGGCTCGGGTGCTCGGCCGAGCACTCGAGCCTCAGGGGGTGCTCGGTCAGAGCACCCGAGCACCCGAGCATCGGGGTGCTCGCTCAACACTAGTAAGCAGGTAAATATTTAACTGCAAATATCTCCATGACCATAAGATTTAAAAAAAAAAAAAAAAAAAACATATTGAAGCTTTATTGCAATTTAGATAGATATAACTTTCTGGAAAGTGAGAGTTCCACTTTAACCCCTTAAGGATCAGCAGACGAGGGAAGTTACCTTCCCTTAAGGCCCGCTTTGATCCTTGCCGATGTGCCAGTATACGTGACCTGTTGTGTATACTGGCACGCCCAGCTGGGGTCTGAGAGAGAGACTCTTCCGGCCTTGGAGAGGTCAATTTCAGAGCCTGTTTTTGCTTACAGCGCTCCTCAGGAGTAATGTAGGTAAAAAGTTCATGACATGCCAGGACCATCACCGGTCCTTAAAGGAAAAAAATGGTGATGGTCCTGGCACGTCACATGGTCCTTAAGGGGCTAAAGGGTAATTGAAGCATGATTGAAGAATCTCTGGGTTACAGCATGCAGTGAAATACAAGTATAATCTGTTTTGGAGAGCGCTAAGGGTTACTATTGAAAAGATCTCAGAGAGTCAGCTCATTTTGAAAGTTCCTAGGCATGCACATGCCCCTTTAAATCAGGGATGCTTATAGAAAACACACACTGCAGGTTTTCACTTATTCCCATGTAGCCCTACAGAATGAAGATTTCCTGTGTAGCAGATTTAAAAGGATATGTGGTTACTTTAATGTCAAGTCCCATCAGCCTAGTCTTAAGCTACAAGAAAATGAAACCGCAACTCCTGTTTGGCACCCAAAAGTAGAGCTCACAAGTGTTTTAGAACTTTGTGCAGAGGCCATTTTCCTGTAGCCCAAAGTATATTATCTCTGCAATCCATGAGCAGTTCTATCATTAGTGTTTAGAACTATTTTCCAGAATGTTTGGGCCTTATCTATAAAAGCAAATTTGAGTTATTCTGGAGTAAAGCAACCACACCATAGGGGAAAAATAAAAATTACCTAAATTATTCTGTACTTGAATAGCGCTTTTTAACCCCATGAAAAGAGAAGTCTTCAATGGATTGCTTCTCAGTGCATTGGAGGACACACTCGCATTCATAAGGTTAAAAGCCCAATTGTGCCCAATAGTCAGTTGGTTTATTTCAGAATAACTCCAGGTTTTTTTTAATAAATATGGGCCTGTATTCCAAGACTTTTTTATTCCCATGGAAGGGAGCTGTCAGCAATCAAGACGCACATTTAACCATTTGAGTGCCAGAGAGGTATGCAACGCATTGCTCTGCAATGCGTTGCCTTTCCCCCTGGCGCTCCAAGGATTAATTTAGCCCTTTGAGTGCCAGAGAGGTATCCAATGCATTGCAACGCAATGCGTTGTATAACTCTGTGGCATTCAAAGCATTAAAGTACAGGCCTGTCCTTGGCATTCCAGGACACATTAGTAAAGACAAAAGGATCCACACACTCCCCCTGAATAGATCTATTGAAGACTGGCAATAAAATCAACTCTTTATTTCTACAGTTAAAAATACCTTTAAATCTTGTGGCCGAATTACAATTGGATAGACTTATGACACTATTTAGCCCGCAAGATCCAAAAGGCACCTCATGGAACAGATCCACGCGTTAAGACTCTTACTCATGATCCCTGGATCATCCTTTTGTCTTTACTTCTGTTTATTATGGAGCTTGTAGGCATGCTCATTCCCTGCACCCACTTTTGATCCGAAGACTAGACTTCGTCAGTGATTTCACTCAGCTGTTTATTCATCATCGTGGCTGTGAGTATATATATCGTTCTACTCTGAACTATTGAGCCACTCATTTTGTATGTTGTTTAGAAGCCAGGACACATTGTCACCCTTCCTACAAACAAATTCCTATTGCATATAGCCAAAAAGTCAATTGAACACAGTCTAATTATTGATAAGCTACTTTGTGTTCTGCAGTAAACATGCAACATGTATACATTTACTTGTAAGAAGATGTGCAAACATACCTCCAAGTGAGCCACCGTTAATTAGATTTTTTTTAAATGCTGTTTGCAGTGCCCCAATGGCTCCCTTATGGTGGTAAATATTTGAATCTAGTCATCTGAGATGGAACATAAACATTCTGAGGGTAAATTTAATGTAAACGAACATTATCACCCCAGATTTACCTGGGGCTAACTAAACATGCATTCCCTATACAAAAGCTAGTATTTGTAATATATTTGCATTTGTTTTCTGAGCGCTACCATCTAGTTTTATATGTGCTCTGTGGAGAAGCCATTTGTGCCTTTTCCAGGGTTCCATTATTTCAATTATCATAGTAAGGTTCACTGGTATCTCAGAAGTGATAACACAAAATTGTCTATAAAAAGCTTGTATATAGTGATCTGTGCTGAACTCTCTCTCTAGGTTACACCTCATCACAGCAAACAGTGGGCTCCAATAGACCTCATAAGGGACCATAGTTATTATCAGAGTGAAACAAATTCAAAATGAAACATCTAGCAAGAGACTAAAACAGTGATCGTAGTAACATAGTTGATGAGGATGAAAAAAGACATGAGTCCATCAAGTCCAGTCCGTGCCAAAATACCCCTGTTGGTCCAGAGGAAGGCAAAAAAAAAACGAACCCTGAAACCACTTCCAATTAAAGGGATAGTAATACTTCGTTTTAACTTTATTTTATTTTGTAGGCATTAAAAAACATGAAGAATGATATAAGTCTTATCTCTCAAAACTTTATGGTTTATGAGATATTCACAAGCAAAGTTTCCCCCTCCCGCCCCTTTTACCTACTGTAAACAATCTCTTCTCAGATGTGGAATGCAGTCCATAGACTGGACAGATAACAGAAGGGGACACTCTTATTCCTTTGAAAACAATGAAATCCCTGCCCCCCTTGACAAGCTTTTCAGGTTTTTCTGTTATCTTAATTGAAGATTGTCCCTTTCTGCAATCTACCTGGGCAGCTCCCTTCTGCCCTGGCTGAAAAGTGTTACATCAGTAAAAGGGGCGGGAGGGGGACACTTTGCTTGTGAATATCTCTTAAACCATAAAGGTTTGGGAGATAAGACTTATATCATTATTCATGTTTTTTTAATGCCTACAAAATAAAATAAAGTTAAAACGAAGTATTACTATCCCTTTAAGCCCCAAGTGGGTAAAAACAATTCCTTCCTGATTCCAAATGGCAGTCAGAAAGTTTCCTGGATCAACAATCTATCTGCGTTGAAGCCATCTGTCATAATTCTCAATATTGTTTTGTGTAAGATAGGTATCCGTTGCTTTTTTTTGAAAGCTGTTACAGTATCTGCAAGCACAGCATCCTGAATTAAAGAATTCCATAGCGTTACCACCCTTACTGTAAAAAATCCCTTCCTTTGATTTAGTTGAAAGTGCTTTTCCTCTAGTGTTAATGGATGACCTCTCGTTCTTAGCTGAGCTCTGTGTGTAAATAATTTAAATCCAAACAAAAGCAGTAAATTGAAATAACTGACCGCTGTTTGAAGGACACCCATATAGGTAAGTCTTGCTGATAAATAAACTGAGCCACTTCTTGTTAGGGTATAGTTACCCTTTAAGGGAAAACCAGCACCTAAATCTGAATTGGAATTATTTTCTCTTAACCGGTTGCTTCAAAGGGGGAAATAATCTTTACTACAGTAAAAATTCTTTGTGTACTGAGACTTAAATCCAGGCTTATGTATGTCCATTGGTGGCTTCCACACATGCGTTATGCAGGACCCCAGGGTGCAGAAGATGCTCTAAGATGACAAAAAGGTGAGATAAAATCTCCATTGAGAGAAACGCTCCATTTCCCATGTTACTGCATCAAGACTCTTTACATGTTGCAAACATCTTAGTATACCTATGGTACAAACAATAGCATAGTAATTGGAGAGTGTTTTCTCAATGGAAAGTTTATCTTACCTTTATCTCCCCTTAGTGCATAATACCTCAGCATAGTAATTGTGAGAGGTGTCTCAGAAGTGGCACAGTCTGAGATAAAATTAATGGCATTTTTTAAGAGAAAAGTAGCTGATACTAATTGTGGTAACTCTCTTCTCTGGACAGACAAAATTAATCAGATAATGTCTGTGTCATCATTAACCCCTTAAAGGGATAGTAATACTTAAAATGTAAAAAATATATGTTGTAGGGTTTATGTCTCTGAATAAAATAAGCATACCTGGGAACTCTCCGGTTTTGCCCCGGGGACTCCGGATTTCAGACTGAATTACCAGGTCTCCAGGGCAATGTGTGGATCACCGGGTGGGCAGAGTTTAAATAGAAACTCTGCCCACTTGTGCTCCATCCCGCCTGGTTCCTCCCACTCCCCGCCCTCTTAGATACATTTTGCAGGGTTTTTTTTTGTCCCGCCCCCCCTACGCGACTAAGCCCCGCCCTTTTTATGACGCGAATCACGTCATTTTCCTCTCAGGCCGGCACTGACAGGGTTACCCTCCGGGTAGCCCTGTTTCAAAAGTTCCCAGGTATGAAAATAAGGGTGCTCCCTCTGCTGAAAGATATTTTATTAAAAAATTATAACAGCTCAAACTTGAATTTTTTAGGTGAAAATTTACAGTGGCGCTGTTGCTACACCATCCTATGGAGATTTATGGTCTACGGACCAGAGCAGTCTATAAGATGGTGTAGCAACAGCACCACTGTAAATTTTCAGGCCACTGTGATATTGCACCTAAAAAAATTCAAATTTGAGCTGTTATAAATTTTTAATAAAATATCTCTCAGCAGTGGGAGTACCCTTGTTTTACTCAGGGGGGTAAACCCTACAACAGATATTTTTCTACATTTTAAAGGGATAGTAATACTTCGTTTTAACTTTATTTTATTTTGTAGGCATTAAAAAAACATGAAGAATGATATAAGTCTTATCTCTCAAACCTTTATGGTTTATGAGATATTCACAAGCAAAGTTTCCCCCTCCCGCCCCTTTTACCTAGTGTAAGCCATCTCTTCTCAGATGTGGAATGCAGTCCATAGACTGGACAGATAACAGAAGGGGACACTCTTATTCCTATGAAAACAATGAAATCCCTGCCCCCCTTGACAAGCTTTTCGGGTTTTTCCCTTATCTTAATTGAAGATTGTCCCTCTCTGCAGTCTACCTGGGCACCTCCCTTCTGCTCAGGCTGAACAGTGTGACATCAGTAAAAGGGGTGGGAGGGGGGACATTTTGTCATTGAATTACTCTGGAACTACAACTCTGACAGAATTGAAATAACACTCTCCAAAGTCCAAATACCATGATGATTAATTAGAGCTGTTTTTATTATGAAACATTACTATCCCTTTAAGTATTACTATCTTTTTAAGGGGAGGTGGGTGAGGTCAGGGATGGTGCGCTTTAGAGGACAGCGGTACTTAAAAAAAAAATGTTTTCATGGATGCATTTTGGACTTGCAGAGCAGCAGCCGCGCTGCAATCCCAGAATTCCATGACGTGCCAGGACCGTCAGCGGTCCTTAACGTCCGGAGTGAAGGTCCTAGCATGTCACGCTTCATTAAGGGGTTAAAAGAACAATATTATTCACGGATGCATTATGGGATTGCAAAGCAGCATGCAGGACTGTCAGTGGCTCTTAACACCCAGACATGCGTGACGGTCCTAGCATATCACGTGTCATTAAGGGGTTAAAACAACAAATCTATAATTCAACTTTAGGATGAATTCACAGTGTTGACTGAATCACAATGGTCCAAAGGCATGAATAAATGCATGAAATTGTATCATTGTGTCATATGGGAATGTTCAAGCTGCTGAAAAAATGCAGTGCATGTTTCAAGGTTGGCTGCAACTTTTGGAAGTTGCAAGTGCATGTGATATTTTTATTTATTTCAGTGGTAAAACATCAAATATCTGCTTTGCAATGTGTAGCGTGCCCCTCTGGCACTCAAAGGGTTAACATTCACCACCCTAGCACCCATTGGGTTAAAAGAGCTGGGTATAGGGTTCCACAGAAGTGGAAAATGTTTGAGCAGCTCTAGTCTAGGGTACATGAAAGGATCCCAGTGCATTGCTGTGCTCCCTGATACCTGTGGGTTGAAAAGGTTTATTTATCAGACCCTTCCCCCCATATAGAGTTTGCTGAAGGAATTTCCTGACCAGTGCCTTATCTGTCATTATAAGAAATAATGAGGAACACAGCAGACAAAGGACTTCTGGGACTTAACATGCTGTGGGACTTTGTGAAGAGATTGGACATGA